>ML685865.1:5545389-5657607 GCA_007922175.1 Pelusios castaneus
TCTTTTCTTTTCTTTTCTTTTCTTTTCTTTTCTTTTCTTTTCTTTTCCCTTCCCTTCCCAAACTCCCACAGCCCTAGCAGGGCCAGCCCCTTTTTATAGGCCTGGAGAGCCCTTAATTGGGCCCAGGTGCTCCTAATTGCCCTGCAGTGACTTCTACTCTCTCTACAGGGAACAGGACTTTTAACAGCCTTGGGCTTACATATCTTCCCTGGCATAGCCTCCAGTAGCCATCTGGCCTGCCTTTATCACACCATCCACAAATCATGCAAAAGGATCTACCAGTATTCCAAAACACAACTAAATTAAAATAAAACTTGAACTTAAAAAAGCAAAGACAAATCTTTTCCTGCTATTTCCTCATAGGTCTTTGCACAAAAACGAGCTCTCTCTAGTTTTTCCAGTTATTTATGTCTGATTACCCTGTGATTTCAAATTCATGTAGTAGTTTGAGACATTACCCTAGCTTTAAGAATATTAATCTGAGGTTGCTTCATCCTTAAATTGTCTGTTCTTTGATAGAAACACTGATCAATTGTTTTCTGTTGAAGGTTTTGACTCTATTGAGCCTGAGGACATTGGCTTGTCCTTGTGTGTGCCTAGTTGAATTGAGGTTGGTGACTGTCTGTGATGTTTCTCTCTTTGGCTATGTCTACACTGGCAAGTTAGTTCGAATTAAGGAAGCTTAATTTGATCTAACTAAAGCCATGGCTACCCTAGGCTTTAATTAGTTCGAATTAAGGGCTTCCTTAATTCAAACTAATAAATTTGAATATGCTGTTCGAACTTAGGGTTAACTCAAACTAGTTAGTTTGAATTAACCAATGTGGCCATGTTAGTTCGAACTAATTGCTTAGTTCAAACTAACCAGCCCATTGAAGTCAATGCAATTCGCTAATTCGAACTAAGCAAGTGCCATGAATGGCACTTGCTTAGTTTGAACTAAATTTTTCTAGTTCAAATTAAGTTAATTCGAACTAACTAAAATTAGTTTGAATTAGTTAGTTCAAATTAACTAATTCGAACTAACTTTAGTAAGTGTAGACATAGCCTTTGTGTTTAGATGGAAGGCAGTTACTTTTATGTGAAGTGTACATCTGTATGTTCAGGATGATAAAGATTGCGAATCTTATCTTAACATCTTATTTTCTTTGTCTTTTTAGCAGGCTTTCAGTGTGTGCTAAATGTGAATTTGAGAAATCATCCTCTTTTGTACACATAGCATTGGATCTTTTCCTTGTGGTATTAGTCTTGCTGGCATACTTTGTGATCTAGGGTACCCCATTTTTTGTTTTTGGACATTATAATTCTGGGTCTTCAGAGTTGAGAAGGCATTTCTCTTCCTTATCATAGTAGCAGAAGGTTCAAGTTAGTAGTTCTTATTAATCTGACCTCAGGAGAGGACATAAGAATTTGTGTGTAGAGCAGTTCGTGTTAGGCATATGCCTAGATAGGCATCTATAATAATGCTTAATAATTATGAAATGCTTAATAATTAATAGATAATGAAATAATTAATACTAGATAATTAATAGATCATGCTAGATAGCATAAAGCTTAGATTGGCCTATCTACCTCAGTGTGTAGAAATGGACTCTACTGAGAGTCAGTAGCCCACTGGTTCTCATAAGTATTGCAAAATGTGGGTATGGATAATATTTAAGGAGTTATATGTTTATACTGAAAATTACGTTCAGAGTGACATGCCTCATACATATCTTTTTCAGGCAGAAGATAACATGTTTATCTCCCAGTTGGGTCATGTGTATATTATATGTCTCACAATGTTGACCTAGTTGCAAATTGAGCCACAGGTGGAAGAAAATATTGTGAAATCTACAGGAGAAGAAATTCACAGGATGAAACAAACAGCAGACAGTGTCCTGTTAATGACTAAAGACAAAGGATTGTTAGGGTATATCTGGGGTACAAGGAAACACATGGGGTCCTTCAATGGGGTGGCAAACTGACCACATATTTATCTGATGAATGGAGGATCACAGCTAGGTCCCATTAGAGAGCTCTGCAGGGACTCTCGAGGAGCATTACTCTACAAGACATGAAAATACGTAGTTAGTGAAATCTAGCATTTAGAATGCTTTTATGTTTTTGTTTTATTTGTTTTCAATACTGCTACTTGAAGTGCTTGCTTATGTCCATTCCGTGTTAGGAGTGCGCATGCTGGAGATATTTTCCACTAGTGGTATCTATAGGACTAGTTTTAGTGCCCTCTGGAGCTGCCCACACATGTTACAGTATAAGGGGAACTGCTGCCCCCATGCCCTCTGAGTTCATTCTTACCACTCAGGATGGTTACTGGAACATTTTCTCTTTTGCCACAGCAAGGTTCTAACCCAGTGGCTACTGATTTTTACTTAGGGGTTTAATGTATATAGTTCTATATTTGTTGTATATAATGGTGTACATAGTTTAGCAATAGGATATAAGTTTCTGTTGTCAGGAATCTTGCTGTCCTGGGACCAAGTATGTCACGGTCCCTGGATTTCAAATCCTTTGCTTCTTGTGGAAAGCACATGCCCATCAGAGACCTGCAAGCCAACTCTTTTAAGTGCATGGCGGAGTTGCATGGCAGAGCTAAGTGCCAAATTTGTCAGGGTTTCAAATCCTGCATTAGAAAGAAGTGGGATATAAGATTAAACTTTCCTCAGAGCCCAGATGCTCCAGTTCCACAATGAGCACATTGGCCTCGATGCAAAGTGCGCCATTGGCACATAGCTCTTCCTGTTCTCCGTCTCTGGTGCTGAGGAAAAAGCAAACAAATCAGAGCAGTGACAGAGAGCACTCTCCAGCAGAGAGAAATAATAAACGGGTAGAGGGAGTGCAACCCGAGTGAGGCCACTTCTCTACCTCAGGACCATAGAGTCCTCCAGGAGAGTGGAGTCTGGTGCAGGATGCTTTGCCAACTCCAGGCATGACCAGCAGCCTGGTGATCCTGTCAAAGCCAGCAGCTTCCCAGGCAGCCAGAAACCTGTTCTCTTTATAGGTTTCCCCTACTCTGTCTGGCGTCCCGATCCTTGGCACACTATTAGCACCCAGCGCAGCACTAGTTGCTGAAATGGCACTAATCACCAGTACAGTAGAGGTCCTCAGTGTGATAACAATCTCTAATATGACATTGGTCTCCAGAGCTCTGATGCCCAACAGAGACAGAAGCTGGCATTGCTCCACTGTGATTGCGGGGGAGGAATCTCCTCAGGATCCGTGGGAGAAGAGGTGCAAGCAAGAGGACCCCATAAGCATGCAACCTACCCTTCCTTGGTCTTCAGCGCTGGCCCTCCAGCAGGTGGAAGGTTGACCAGCCAATGGCCATTCATTGACCATATTGGAACCCCTGTGGGTTCCCTCCAGTGCAGGCTGCTCCCTCGCACTGTTTGTACTATAGGTGTCTGAAAAAAGAACACCACGCCCACCCACTTGGTACTGGACCCCAACTCCAGTACTAATGGGCCAGAATTGCTGCCAGACGATGTAGTCTAGGAGGTGAAGGAACCTTTCTCTTAGTACAACCCTCCGCTCCGTCCCCTCCTGATGAGGCAGCAGTGGGACCAAGTAATCCACTGCCTCAACACTACTTTAAAGTCCACAGGACTTACTAAAACTGGTGGCATCAAACCTGGGCGTTAGAGCTAAAGGAACTCAGAGAGACATGTCTCAGCCTCATAGATATTCTGGCTACAGCTGTCCTAGCCAAGGTTGCCTTGTCTTTTGCTGAGTCAGTGATGGCCCCAGTCAGAACTGTCTGGCAGATGCCTTCCTTTCTGGGTCCTACGTCAAAAAGGGCAGATAAAAAAGGACAATAAGTACATCTTATATAAAAAACTTTTGATTATATTTTGAAGTATGATATTATGAGAAATGTGTTTATGGTCAGGATTCAGATATATTTGGCTCAGGCATAACTATGGAGCTACTGCGAGCACCTACATAATTAATACTTAAATGTGACAATACTGCCTGCACCTGAAAGAGGAAGTAATTGTAAAGTTTGTGAAAGAACCCTAACTTCAGAATTTCTTGCATTTTTATGTTTTGGAATGGACTTCACTTACTCAATATTGAAATAGATTTTTTTTTTTTTGGTGCTGAAACTTGGTTTTGGTTTTTCAGAGTGTGAATGAAGGATTATTAACACATAAGCACAGGTTAAATGAGGTTGATGAAGGAACAATTTTTAGAAGTCTTGAAATTGTGATTTCAAGGAAAAAATAAAAATAAACAAACAACCCTTCCCTTAGCTAAAAATTATCCATAATTTATCCAGTTTTACCAGCCAATGAGGATCCTGTAGTGAGAGAAAATCCTGTTTTTCCTCTGAGGTCCTGTCAACACAGGAGTGCTTATGAAAGTTGAGATGAATTAATTAAAGGTGTGAAATGAAAGCATATTTGTTAGTGTAGATTGCTATCATTCAGAAGTAAAGTGGCCTTAGTGTGCCATAATTTAGTCCTTGGGATTAGTCCATTGTTCAGTATGTTCACGCTGAATTTACAGTTTACGAAACAAGGGAACTGTTAACTCAGAAATTCCTTTAATATTTTGTTGTTGATGTCCATTCCAAACATAGGCTTTGGGATTAAGCCCTAAGAGAGCTCTTAAATCTAGTTCACCATCAGTTTCTATGAAGATATTATCCTCAAAATAATCTTTATATTTTCTAAGTTAGTGCAGAGGGCAGATCCCACCTTAAATAAAGTGGATAAAGAAATGGAGCTCCACATTCAAAGCAACATTATCAGTTCTCATTAATATAGTAAGTGAACTCACTGAGAATGTGAATGTTGGTAATTTGTCTCCTAGTGATGATGCCTCATTCTGGACAGATAGTACCAATTTGTAACAGGGACTTGAGTGTTGACTGTCTCCTGTTCGTTGGCAACACTTACATTTTGTGTCATGGCAATGAGGTGGTATTGAAAAAAATTAATTGAATTTATTATGGGTGTCTAGTTGCATGAGAGATGAAGCATTAAACAATGGAGGTGGTGTGGGAGGTACAAAGTAGTCCTCTGGGAGGAAAACATGGGATTGCAGGAATGCTACATGTTTATTTTCAAAGGATGATGCTCCTGCATGTGACTGGGCCACGGAGTGCCCTGATTTGACAGCTTGTCAAAGGCCCTGTTAATCCTTAGTGTAGCCCCAGTTAAAGGCATCTTTACAATTGCTCTTGTTTAGTAAAAACACATTTCCTTTCCATAGAAAATGGCATCCATCACCAAATATCTTGACTACTGTGAGTGAATTTATGGAAGATGTATAAGTAAATATTTTACTGTGTAAACATTAAATTCAGTGTGAATCCTGTCCTTGAGACATTATTATCGGTACTTGTAGTACGTTTGCATTTGCTACATTTTAACAACATTGTTGGAGAGGGGCTCAAACAACTGTTAAAGACTGGGGTTGGTGGGAGTTCAAAAGTAGACCATTTTTAATTACTTCTCATTTTTAGTTGACTTGGTGGATTTTAAAAAACACTAAAAAGCAAATCAGACTCTATTAGTATGTGGCATGAGTTTGTGAAGGCAGTATATTATTTTGTGTAACCAGTGGAATAAGATCCAACTTGAACTGCCTTTTTTTTCAGTCAGCTTTAACTATAGTGACCACCAGAGTCTCCATAATATGCAATTTACATGTGTTTTTACATAAGATATGTGATGTCTGATTAGATAATAACTTTAAATATAGTGATGTATGAACAATATAGCTTATAACTATTCAAAAATTATTATAGTTAATCTGTGTTTTTTCCTTATCAGAATAAATTAATTGGCATTGTTAATACATTCTGTATGTAGGAAAAAGTTCAACATGGATAGAACTGCATTTCTTTCCTGTATTGTTCAGATGAGAATTTTTCCCTCCACTGGGAAAGAATAAAAGAGTTATTTTTCCAGCCATGTTATGGTTGAACAAATTTAAATAGGTTTCTTCCCAGTAGGCTTTATTGCAGGTGCTAACTGTGTGAGTTGTTGACAGAAATTGATTCTGTTATACCTAACAGAGTTCTTACTGAGGAGCACATGAATATATTGGTCATTAAAATTTAAATTGAGTCATAAAAGTACTAGAAAGATGAATGTTGTTCTGTGACTTTTTGTAGACTGAGAAGGAAAAATATATGTAAAGGCATTCATATTTGACTAGTATCCTCAACTTTGTATATTTTGTATTTTCAAGTCCATTTCTATCTCTCTCTGAATTCAGTTATTTTTATGTGTTCACGTAAAATCTTTTAATAGCAGTATTTTGTGATTTTACAGGAATGGGGGAGAGTTTTCACTATCCTGAAAAATTAAATGTGAAGGTTAATTTTTGCCATCAGGTTTGAACATAACAATCTAATAGCTAATACTGCATTAATATCTTGCTAGATAAGAATTTTGTATTTAAATTTCCACGCTTGCTGGAGGTTAATTCACTAAGTAGCACTGAATACAGTTTTAAAGACATATGCCTTGTGCTTTTGGCTAGGGAAAGGACAGTGTGATAGTGGCATTCTGATGAATGGGAATAGAATGCACCTGGGAAATAATTTGTTGGGGGTATTTTTGTAATATTTAACAAACTTGTGTAGAGAGAATAATAGTAGCACATTTTCCCCACTGTTCCTGAGAACTCTGAGAATCATTTTAACTATTTAATTTTTTGTTTTCATTTCATAGGTTACGTGCAGAGTTTGATTAGACGTGTTGTAAACAATGTCAACATTGTGATCAACAATCTCATATTAAAGTATGTGGAGGATGATATTGTTCTCTCAGTCAATATCACTTCTGCAGAATGCTATACGGTAGATGAATTTTGGGATCGTGCATTCATGGACATCTCTGGTGAGTAGATACTTTTGAGTCTTAGATTCTAGAGTATTAGGACCCTTATGCCTTAGACGAGAGGATAAATTTCACACAAGTAGCTTTTTAATTTTGGAAGTGAAATAGCTTCCTATTATATTTTGAATTCTCTGTTTTTTCTGTAATCTGTATCTTGCAGACCATATTATGGTAACTTTATAAATTTACTTTTAATTAGGCTGGATGGAAATGTATAAACATACATTTCATTATATGGGACCATCAGTTATGTAAAATCATACATATCACATTTCAGTAGGGAAAAATATCAAATTATCTTTTCATTTTAGCTGGGATATATAGTCCCCAATATCTTGGTATCCGAGAATACCACAATCTTTAATCCATTTATCTTCATATTTACCTTATGAGGTTGGGAAGTACTATTATCTTCGTTTTATAGATGACGCACAAGACAGACTTTTCTAGGTAACACAGAGAGTATGTAGCAGACCAGAGAAGTGAACATGAGTCTCTTGAGTAGTGTGCCATTACCCAAACCACTGGACCATCTTCTCTTGGTAAAATTATTATAAATTATTTTAATGTTATAACTTAATAAAATATATCTGAAGCAGAGATTATTATAAAATCATATTTTATTTTGCTTCAGAAATTGCAGGATAAAAACTTACCTGACAAAAATGAATGTTTTTGACTGGTTATCAAATCTACAGAATTCCCTTAGAGACAAAAATGAGCAGGATGGTCTCATCCTCGTGGATAGACTACAACAGCTAGGTGTGTTTTAAGGTGAGCTCTGAGATCTGCTGCAAGTTGGGAAATTTGCACTGTCCATAGCTTTAGCCTGTATTGTTCTCACTTTTATGACAACCAAATTCACAAAAAAGACCATCTTTGAAATACACATTTTATTAAAAGTCAAACGGATCACAGCATGGAAAAACTGGTAAAGGCACACTGCTCCTCTTATCTGTCATTGGTTTTCTGAGCAGGGTCTGGAGGGTGATTCATACCTCATGGTTACCTAGTTACTGCAATAATGCTAGGTATAGTTCCTCTAAGAGAAAGGGTCTCACTGGGTATTCCATTTGACTGGGGCATAGGACAGTTGTTAAAAGGACAAAGCAAGGAGAAATCTTTCTGTTGCAAAATATAAAAGTCTTCTTAAACAAGGGGAATTTTTTTTTCTCATTTAGTCAAGGCCACACAAGTTCTTAGAAAGAAAATTCCTTTGTGACATGATTTTGTATCTTTAGTTTTACTGCAACTCTCATTTCTAGCAAAATTGGGACTATAGAACTATAGGCAAAAGTTAATATGTTTTAGGTTTAAGATAATGTAAGGATTTTTCTGCTCTTGCAGATTTATAATCAAATTAAGAGAATAGTTTAGATATTCACTTTTCTAATTCTCCCTTGCCTAATTTTTATTCATTGGCTTCATCTGGCTTTCATATTCTGAATAAACTGAAATTACCCTTTGAGTTTATTATTGGAGGTCTAATGTTGTTTAGATTTATTACTTTTTCTTTCTTTCTTTGAGGATCAACTCCCTTCTACCCCATTCCATTCCTTCCAGGTAATTATTATTTCCTGGGATTTGAAACCTCTGCTATGTTAGGGACAATAATTTTCAAGTATAGGTGGAATTGTTACTTTTCTGGAAGTGTTTTGTCCTAAATACTTGAAGATCAGATTCACATAATAACAATGTTTTTAAAGAAAGTGTAAAACATACTTTTTAAAGTATATGTTTAAATATAACACATTGTAGTAAGTTGTAAAGATAAATATATTGCCAAATGCTTGTTTAGAAAATTATTCTTCTTGCTAAAGCTCTTTATTTTAGCTATGTGAACCGGCAATGTTTGTGGTAGCTTAAAAATAACATTGTTAACTACAATGGTAGTCTTTTCTCTGTCAGGCTATTTATTTTTTATTACTCATTACTGTTTGTTCATAGATTAGTATACTATGCATATTAAAGTATTTGCTTTTTATATTTTATGTTTGTTAATATTTTTTCTTCTCTTTTTAAAGCATCTGATCTGGTACTGAGGAAAGTGATTAATTTTTCTGACTGCACAGTATGTCTTGATAAGAGAAATGCTAGTGGTAAAATTGAATTTTACCAGGACCCACTCCTTTACAAGTGTTCCTTCAGAACTCGTCTGCATTTTACATATGATAACCTTAATTCCAAGATGCCATCTGTTATCAAAGTAGGTACCAAAGTGTCCCCCCCCACTTGGCACCGTAAACCCATATGTATGAAGTGCTTTTCAGGTTCTAAATGTACAATTTGATATTCATAAAAAAACCCCAAAAGAACATCAACACTAATATAGTACATTAACTACTATGGAATTTTGTGTTTTGGTTTATTAATAAACTGCATGAATTATATATTCTAGCAACTTTACAAATGAAAAGTCATGCTCAATCCAGACAGTTATTTGCTGAAGCTTAAAAAATGATTGCATTACTTGTACCACAGAATAATGATTTAAAGGGAAGTTTAAAGTTTAGTTGGGGCATTGCCTGGTTTAGAAGACTAGTAATGGGAAATAGAGCATTTTACTTCTAAGTTGTTGTTTCAGATCTCACCAGACACTGATAGATATTAAGCAAAACTTAAAAAAATAATAATAATAAAAAAATAGTGGTCCAAGTCCAGTTCTTAATGGGCACATGTCTAATATGACGCACATATATCTGGCACTAAATTACATCTTTATTGGTAGTCAAACATAGAAGCCAACAGCTCAGTGGGCACAGAAGTTGAATTACCTTTTCATCTTTAAAGACTTTTCCTTTGGTTCATGTTGCAGAACAGCATTGGAGAAGCTTTTTGTTACTACCTCTTCTGTAAATGGTATTTTGCACTTAAATAGCACTATCAGTCTAAATATCCCAAAATATTTTGTAGACACTTGCTCTTTTAAGTGCTTATCTAGAAATGTATTCATGCAAAATGCTGTACAGACACTTGTTTTGCACACATGAACATCCAATAATGTACATGCAAAGCAGGCAGTCAGCACCTCTCATGATCATTAATTTAATTTTTTCTGAAAAGCTTTAGTAATTTTTCTGATCAGACATAGATATTTTAGCTAATAAAGTAGAGTCTATTGTGCACTAAGTTTATACAATACTTAGACTCAGTGGGACCAGTGAGTCTTGTGTTAATTTTTTTAAAATTATTTTTCCAGTTTCAGTTGCAATTTTTATTTTTTTGTAATTTTTTTTTTTAAATGAGTAAGAGCTGTATATTTAAAGATGTTAGGAGCTTTTAATTAAATGGCCAGAGATGGACCATGGACAATCTACAAACCTACATGGACAATCCTGATACTAAGAATTTATCATATGTTTGTGACATACGTATAATGTCTTTATTATCTGTGATATTAGTACAGCTGGTGCCTATGAGCACTAAAACTGCATACTAAAAATCTTGTATTTTTTGCTCTTAAAACCAATCAAGTAATTCTTTTTAATTTTAGAAAAATATTCAGTCACAGGCCTGAACTTCTATGCCAAATTGTAACACAGTACACATTTTTATGGCTGAATTACAAATTTCTGACAACAGACATTTATAGTGGAAACATTGACACGGTCTTCAGGACAGTGTCAAATGGTGCTGCTGTTTCAATAATGAATTCTTTACTTTCTTTTACTTCATTATAAAAAAAACCTTTTATGGATCCTAGATTACCATAAAAAACGTGCCAGAGTACATGGAGCAGGGTTAGTGTAATTTAAATTTATACTTGTATGAAACCCACCTGTTTATCTCTGTTGGTGGTCAGTCATCCTTTCCTTTCCTTAACCTCAATTCAATGTGTCCAAAGATACATCTTACCGACTATCCATATTATGTTGAATTTTGGTGATCTAGTCCCTAGTTGCTATATTGTTTTTCATTTTCAGTATGTGATTTACAGATAAAATATCTTAACTTCGTACATTGTCCTTAGAGAGGTCAGTGAAATAGATTAGATTATTTGGTTTTATGTGGCTGGGTAAATACTGAAGTGAATCATCAATTGTTGTTAATAAAATGAACAGCACAGTAGTGTTCAATGGCAATGTTCTTTTATACTATTTTAAAACTATTTATACGGCTTGATTCCTACAGGCTTTAACACTGGTGCCATGATTATTGATCCACTAGAGAAATATTTACTCCATATATCATTATTAATCTTTTGCATTCTGTAAGGTATGAACAAAATAGTTGCATGCTTTAGGTAGTCAGAGAGCAATTAATGAAAAAAATTACCATTTGAAAAATATATATTTTAAATGTTAGGTTTCTGATTGGATATAGATGTTCTTTAAATGTGCTGTTGTGATTTTTACTAAACGAAGTCTGGGCTAGTAAAATCAGGTCACTGGATGGCTGAAATTCATTCATGAAAACTTTAAAATTTAAAGCTTTTAAAACTTTAAAATTTTACTGCTGTATGTAAAATGAATTTATAGCTCCCGCCATCTCCTCTAGCAGATAAGTGTATATGTCTCCAAAATCTTCATTACTGCAGTTGTCTGTCTTTGTGGAGAGGCTAGAAGATGGAAAGGTCTAGCCTTTATTTATGTAACCTTGAACCCAAATACACAGCCAGTTCCCCTGGAACAGGAATGAGAAAGGCGCTCAGATAATTTACATTAATATTTCCTTTAGTGTACTTGTTCTGTAATTAGATATAGGGGTGCAGTCTGTGGGAATTTTGTTTCATTTCATGAGAATTACATTTACTTAAAAAATTTTTTTTTTTGCATACCTGGAGATTAGTGTATTCATAAAGTGTTTCTTTAGAAAAAAACCTCACAAAGACATTTGGTTTCCAATCAGTGATTCCTCCTTATTGTATTTTCCAGTCTCAATCCCAGTGACTTCTGTAAAATTACAGGAAACCTTGAGATTCAACACACAGATTCAGTCTGAATCACCCATGGCAGCTCTGTCTTCTCCTGGCACTTAGACTAGATCTGACTGGTGCTCAAAATGGCTCCCAATGTTGTATCCCTGATGTAACTTACTATTTTACTGGTCATGAGCTTTTAGCTTGTAATTAAGAGTGCATGTGTGCACATTATTATCTTCTTGCACTCCTTTTAGTGTGGTGAAATAGGAACTATTTGTTTGCAGTCACTCAGATCTCTATACTGCCACCTTGACTAGGAATGTTTCCAGATCAACTCGGAACAAGTAAAAACTGCAGCTGTAATTACAAGCAATCAAGTTTTTGGCTGAACACCAGAAGAAAAGAAAAGGGCAATATATGTGCAGAGGTCAAAGATTTCCTTGTATTTTTCTACATTCTTCAATGTCATCATGAGCATCTTGGTCTATGTTTGTGATTTTATTTTTAGATGTAGAGTCAATAGCAATATGCTGAAATGCGTTTTGCTCTATGTGGATATAGGACTGTTATCAAATTACTTCTCATGTTTCATGAAATATATATACAATGTGGGGACTGGGGGAAGGGGACCATTATGATCATCATTCAACCTCCTGCACAATGCAGGCCACCAAATCTCACCTATCCTCTCTTGCAATAGACTCCTAACTTATGACTGAGTTATTAAAGTCCTCAAATCATGGTTTAAAGACTTTAACATACAGAGAATCGACAAGCATGTGATCCATGCCCCATGCTGCAGAGAAAGATGAGAAACCCCCAAGGCCTCTGTCAATCTGCCCTGGGGGAAAATTCCTTCCCAACCTCAAATATGGTGGTCCGTTAAACCCTGAGCCCATGGTCAAGACTCCAGCCAGACACCCAGAAAAGAATTCCCTGTAGTAACTCAGAACCCATCCCATCACAGGTTGTAGGCATATTTACTGCTAGTCAAAGATCAGATGATTTCCAAATTAGGCTGTCCCATCATACCATCTCCTCCATAAACTTATCAAGCTCAATCTTGAAGCCAGCTAGGCTCTTTGCCATCGCTGCTCTCCTTCGAAGGCTGTTCCAGAACTTCATTTCTCTCATTATGCGAAACCATCAAATTTCAAGTCTAAACTTCTTGATGGCCAGTTTATATCCATTTTTTATATATATATTATTTTTGTATATATAATTCCAGTCCCTCCCTGATATTTATTCTTCTGATATATTTATAGAGAGCAATCATATCCCCTAAAGCTTTCTTTTGGTTAGGCTAAACAAGTCAAGCTCTTTGAGTCTTGATGTTCTTTGAGCATTAATGTCAATATTGAATCTTTTAATTCATCTTTTTAATTTTTCTTGTGTTTCACTGATAGCATCTGTTAGTGAATCTGCAATTTAAATCTGTCTGTCTAGGATGATATGTAATTTATTATAATAGCTGATTTTATAGGTAGTGCCTGTTTTATTAAGTTTGGGTTTTTGCCTTTCAAATGTTTTATCTTTGAGTTGTTCTGCATATTTCCACTAATTGGTAATGCCTTGACCAGTCTAACCCTCCCCTCTGCATCTTTGAATGTTCTGAGGACAAGGTTATGTAAGGAGGTGTTGCACACTGTACTGTATCTGTTTCTTCTAACTGCTTGTGTCAGATAAGTGAATTGATCTTATCCTTTAGAGTTGAGGTTTTTTTCCCTCCCGTACAAGAGCTGTAGATAATTGAGGTTGATAATGTGTAATGCTATTAATTTACAGAGTGGGGTTCAGCAGAGGTGCTATCTTCAGTGCCTTTCCAAAGTACATTCCTTCAGTTTCGTTCAGCCTGACATCTACCTTGGTAGAGAGGGGAAAGAATGGGCTTGGGGAAGGGAATTCCAGAGCTGGCGGCTGGGACAAAAGCTACTTGACCCCCCTTCTCTTCTCCTTATGCACACCCTTGTAGAGTTGAGTTTTATTCAGTGTGTGTCTCAATGTGGATAAAAGATGGGGGATTCTGACCAGTTTTAAGTTTAAGAAACTTGAACAGGTTGGAAATATGAATCTTTCAAGTATATGTCCATATATTATTTCAGAATACTTCCAAAAAATGGGGGAAAAAACTAAAAAAAACCTTTCCAAAACGCAACCAACTTACATTTTTCTTCAGGGTGGTATGTGTTTGTGGTGTTGCTTTTCAGCCTTGGAATGCTGTGATCATTTTGTCCTACATAGCAAAATGTGGTTAGTTTCATGCACTGCAAACTTTGGTTGAGAATGTTATCTTTTATTATAACAAGTTGTTTAAAAAATGTAAATTAAGACATTTTTCACGCGAATCTCAGCTGTTAACACAGTAAAACTTCTTGATTTTTTTTTTAAGGCTCCAAAGTGTGAATGTTTTTGATCTACACATATTATAACTCTTTTTTTTAAAGAGAAAATATAGAAGTCTGTGTAGTATGCATCATACCTTACATTTTAAAACCTGGTTTTGCTGAAGACAAAATTATATTATTTCTTTATTTCTGTATTCTTTATACTATAGATTCATACCTTAGTTGAAAGCTTGAAGCTTTCAATCACTGATCAGCAGCTCCCTATGTTTATACGCATAATGCAGCTTGGGATTGCTCTTTACTATGGAGAACTGGGAAACTTTAAAGAAGGAGAAAATGAAGACCTGGTTTGTCATACTAAAGATATATTGGGAAACATCTCAGGTATGTATAGTTAGTATTTCTCAACCAAAATAAAACTTTAAAAATATGATTTTATTTTCTGATATTTAAAAACATGAGAGTTTAGCACAAACTCTTACAATGTCTTGACAATCTGTAATTTGTTAGAGCCAATGTATTGTGCTATCTAAGTGTGTAATACTCTAATGTTATTTTTGTTTTGCTGAGAAAACTATTTTGATGATCCTAGCTAAGCAGAAGTTGTTCTTTCTGGATAAAGTTTATCTTGAGGGTTGGAAGCAGCAAGGGAATTTGAATTTTGATGATCATCCTAATGTGGCAGAAGACTTGGAGTTAAATAGCTTTTGATATTTTTTTTAAATTTAATTAAAATATGGCATTTTGTTTCCAATATTTTTGTGTTCTGACTTTGGAACTTTAAAAAAAACAACCTATGAATAGAAATGTTATCAACACCTGTTCTTCTTGGAGTGGTTGCACATGTGAATATCTACTCTTGGTGTCCGCTCAGTGTACTGGCATGAGAAAACTTTTCCTGTCAGTGGTACCTCTCAGGTGGTTTGAGCACCCTATGCCTTTGTGTGCCAATGTAAAGGGCTGAGCTGCCCTGGGCTCTCGCAGTTTCTTCTTATCACCTGTGATGGTTGTTGGAACCCCTGTTCGTTGCTAGAACAGTTTCCTAGCAGCCTTCATGTACAGGGTCTAGTTGTAGTTAGCAGTTGTTGTTGGAAAGATTTAGTAGTTTTAGTTGTCAAATAAAAGTTATGATTTTGCAGTATTTTCCCTCATTTTGGATTTCACTTGTCAGCCGTCAGGCATGTCCATGTCATTGGGCTTCAAATTTTGTGTTTCCTGCTCAAAGCCTATGCCTGAGAGCAACCCGCACAGCAGTTGTAACAAGTGCTGGGGTAGGGCGGATGGGGGGACCAGTGCCAGATTTGCCAGTGTTTCAAATTTAGGATGAAAAAAAAATAGGAAGTTTAGGCTGACATTCCATTTAATGGAGATGGAGCTGAGATGATTCTTAGAGCTGTCCTGGTCCGACTCAGTGCTGAGTGCTGTAGATTCAGTCAGAAGTTTGCTTCCAAGACTGTCATGGTCACCAGAGCTGGTGACCAGTGTTGTCACCTGTGCCTACAAAGAAGCATAAGTCTTCCAGAGGAGCTCCAAACAGAGGAAGATCTCCATCCCCAAGTTTGCAAAACAGGGGAAAAGGGACTTTCGGGAGAGGACAGCTGAGATCTAATCACTACTCCTCAAAAACCAGTGCCTCAGACTGCACAGTTGGGATCTTGGCAATAGTCCCTGGAAACAATAGGGACAGCCTTTCCATGATCTGCAGAAAAGGAGTCACCTTCTCGGGTGGTGGTGGGAGACTTCAACTAGCCTGATGTCTGTTGTGAAAATAACACAGCAGAGCACAGGTTATCCAACGGGTTCTTTGACTGTATGGCAGGGGGTGATGTTGTCTCCAAGGAAACTGCCTCATTCAGAAAGGACGAGGATGAATCCAAGATTAGAAGCAGTTGAACTACTTCTATAAGATGGACTTGATGTAAATATATAAATCTGGCAATGGGAAGATTCTCTGACCTCCTCAACCTGAATGCCTCAGTCTGAAGTGCCGAGTTAAGGTTCCTAGGTGGTATTTCATCCCCTTGCAGAATGCTGAAAACCAGGAAATGCACAGTTAAGGTGGCCCATGCAGCCATATCTGCCTTCTTTTAGCAATGCACTAGATATCTTGTAGATATGCCCCATTAGCACACATACCTTTACTCTACCAACCCCACAGCTGCTAAAAATGTACAAACTTTTCATCTCCTAATACAACCCATTCACTTGGTACAACTCACTAGCCATCCCCCTGACCGGTTCACTGTATTTTCTCCTCCAGTCTGCCCCACAAACCCACCCCCAAAAGGGACAGCATCTCTTTGAAGTGTTCGCTTCCTGGTGTATAAACATTACTGGTGCCATTACTCCCCTGCCTCCCCCTGCTTTAATCCAAATCATATGCAGTGCCTGAAGTGAAGGACAATTATGTTACAATGAAGTGGGGGCTCCTTGTTGTGTTTCAGAGTTGTTGGAAGGAGGACTGGTGTGAGAAATCACATGGTTTCTGTTCCAAAATTGACAGTTTCATGTTTGAGAAAGAGATTCTCTGATGCTGTCCAATAGATGTACCCCCCATCTCCAAGTAACAGTGGACATGTCAGAGCATCTAATCCACACCTCTGACACATTTTCCAGTCATCTGTGAACCTTCCAATTTTTCAGTGTTCTTCCAGGATTTATAAATAACTTTCCTATTGTCAGTTGTAGCAATTTATTCAGATACTTAGCCAAAACAGAAAAAAACCATACCAACTCCTGGACACCAATCTGCTGTCATATGAGGTGTGCACCAGAAATAAGGCCTGGATAATTTCTGCACAAGTCAATTACCACAGTGGCTGATATATCATAACTTCCTAAATTACTGATTAGGTGCTGCAAAGTAGGCAAATATGATGTCAGTGCAAGCCATTTCTCTCCACCCAAATCAGTTTGCAGTTCCGCAATCTCCATATTATGATATAGTCCTTGTTATCCTGCAAACTTCTTCAACCTCATAATCTAGGAATCACTCAGTCTATTCATAGACAACCCTTGCAATGTGCACATTTCTTTTCCCTCAGTGGTTAGGGTACCTGTGCTATCTGTTCCAGATCTCCATTCTGTGGGTCTCTGAGAACAGCATGTTAATCTGCCCTGCGATCATGAAGTAGCCACCTGCCTTCCCCCATTGACTAGTAAAATAAAGATTTTTCTCAAACAACCAATCAAAAAATTGCTTCATTTCCCTCTCCTCATTTGAATGTAACAAAAAGCTTGGATAGACGAGCTGCTTGCTATACTGCAGCGTTCATAGTAAACCTTTCCATAAAATAAAAATGTAACAAAGATGAGTTGTAGAAAGCAACATGAATAATTAAATCTTTATTTCACAGGTCTACAAAGATTCAGACTAGAAATGTCACTGGCAGGGTGTTCACCTGGGGCAATGGTAGTGGCAAATTCACATGAATGACCCAGACAAGCATAAAATGGCTGCATAGGAACCTTCTCAATTTTTTTCTTTATTGGTATGTGTACACACTGTAGTCCTTTCAGACTGCACATCTACTCCAGTGAAGTCATAATGTTCTTAAATATTGTTCATAATTTGCATCCCTCAATGACTTAGTGGGTGCTATACACTACCTTGGGTAAAAATGGATCAACTGGGACTATTTTTGACCTGCATCACAGTAATTGTTTGATTTCTAGCTTTGCTTGACCTCATCTTCCACCGATCACCCCTCCCCCACCAAAAATCCCCAACTAGAAATGTTTTAAAACATTCATTTTTTCCTCCAGCGCTTATATCTCCAGAACCCCTTGCTCAAATGACCACCCATTTGGGTCACTAACTCTACTTAGCACTCCTATGAGGCGTAGCAAATTTCAAGAAAATCTGTGCAAACATGCAGATTTCAGAGCACTTGTCTATATGTCACAATTACGTAGGAAGCTTCATGTGGAGTGGAAGCTAAGAGCCCAGTTAGCAGCAAGGCTCTATCAGGGGGCTCCACAGGGAGCTGAGAACCCAGGCAGCAGCAGGACTCCAGCTGAAATGTTCTCCTCCTGCCATACACAGTTTCAAAATAGGGGACCTTTCCAACAGTGAAATTGACATTTTGTACAAAACCTCAGTCTTTCTTCAGAACTTATATCTCTGTAACCCCTGGTTTCAATGACCCCCACATTTGGGTCATTAACTTTATTTTGGACCTTCCTGAGGCACATCAGATTTCAAAGTAATCTGACTAATCATGTAAATTTTCAAATTGAAGGTGCAAAGTGATCTTAATTTATAGTGAAGCTACCAGTATAATCTGCAAACAGAATAAAGTCCGAACAGTAAATTGTGTGTGCGCACGCGTACGCACCTGTCTACATGGTGATCTTAAAAGGCCAGTGCATGAAAGCTGAAAACAATTATGATCCAGATCAGCTAAGAGGAGGAATTTAATCTGAAAAATGTGAATGATAATTGGGAATTGTTGAAAAATACTTTACTGCACTCTCAAAAAGCCACAATCCCACAAAATACTGAACTGGTTTATAGGGGATAGTTGAAGGCAGCTGCAAAAACTATATACATGTATCTAATGAAAAGTGGGAGGCTGTCAGTAATGAATATGAATTAAAAGCTTAGGAATTGTAGAAAATTGATTAGGGAAGAAAAGAGACAAGAAATCTATGGCTAGCATAGTTAAGGCCAATAAAAAAGGAGCTTAAGTATATTATGAACAAAAAATTGCAACAATGGTATTGGTCTGTTATGAGGTGGAAATGTTAGAGTTATCAATAATACAGGAAAAACAAAAATATTGAATAAATATTTCTGCTCTATTTTTGGAAGACAGATGGTGCATTCATATCGTATGATGATGAAATACTTTCTATTTCAGTGGTAAATAAGAAAGATGTTAAGTAACCACTACTAAAGTAAGACAGTTATACCTTAGTGCAGTTGGTTCTCAACCTTTTTTCCGTCACGACACATCTGACAGATGATGATCCCCTGTGTGACACACTACGATCTGCTGGTGGTGGAGGTTTTTGGGCTGTGAGCGTTTGGGCATCTGCGGCACTCTAGAGGATGCAGCCCTCCGAGACCTGGGTGGGGGCAGAGTCAAGCCAGTGCAGCCTGGTGCTCTGGCAGTCTGGCTCAATGGGGCTGGGTTTATTTTTGTGGGGCAGACAGTGCCTCCTCCCCGGCAGCCCAGGATCTCTGTGTTGCAGCCCTTAACTCCTTTTTCTCATCTAACCCTGGCTCCTGCCTGTGTTGTGCAGCAGGAGTGGGCTGTTGAGGGCAGCAGAGAGTGGCAGGAGCCCCAAGCTGTCTCCAAGCTCAGCTGCCAGTTTTCCGTGACACACCCCCCAGCTCTTCACGATACACATTTGTGTCCTTACACAGTGGTGAGGACAGGGTTCAGAATACTTGCATCCAAGAGTTTTAAAAGAATGGGTTAAGGAGCTCACTGGACTGTTTATGTTGTTTTTCAATAAGTCTTGGAACACTGGGAATATTCTAGAAGACTGGAAGAAAAAGAGGATGTTAAGAGGGGAAATTACCATTTTACTCTGGGTCTGAATAGGGCCTTAGAATGGTTAACTCACTACAAAAAGTGATTTTCCCTCTTTAACATTCTCCTCATCTCTTCCCATCTGTTGTTTAAAAGCCTATATCTACACTGTTTGGATTAAAATAACTTGTTTAGTTTGCTGACATAGACTGAATATCCCTCTGGAACTCGTTTGAATTACATGGTGACTCACCCTTTTCCAAAGGTGTATATCCTAACATACTGTACTTTCCATTTCATGCATCTGATGGAGTTATGCCTAGGAAAGCTTATGCAATAAATATATTTGTTATCTTTAAAAGTGCCACAGGACTCTTTGTTTGTTTTGTTCATGTCAGTGAATGTTTTGCATACGTATCAATGGTAGAATATAGTCATTATGCATTACTCAATTTTTACTTTTCAATATTTATTTGTTCACTACCTTATTGTTACATTCAAATCACTCAGCAGGAAAATATTCTTCCTTTTTTTTTTTTTTTTTTTTAAAGTTTCAACTTTTCATCTTTGTTGTTGTTTTCCCCTTTTCTAAGAGAAGCAGCTGCAGAAGTTATAGCTATACAGTGGGATAGGAAAGTACCCCAGTCCTCCACAGGACTGTCTAGGGGAGGGAACCAGCTCTCTAGGCTCCATGCAGCTTTTTCATTCTGCCCTCCCATAACAAATAAAACTAAAAATTTGTGGAACTAATACTATATTTGCATGACATCACATTGTTAACTCTGCCTGTGTGTTTTCCCTGCTCAACCCCAACCATTTATTTTATCTTTTTTACTGTATAAATTCTTTTTGGAGCAGGGACTGTCTCTTACTCTGTAGTCCTAGCACAGTGGAATTCTGACCTCAGATGGGGCTGCTGAGGACTATAATAATAATAATAATAATTAATAATAAATTGATAAATATGATACTCTTTCTCTTCCTTTTATCTGTCTATACATTTTTTCACCCATTTTATTCCCTTCAGCATTTCCTAATTCCTCCTCCCATGGGCTTTATTTCCATTCATTTTCCCCATCCAACGTGTTAAAATGGTCACAATAGTTAATATTGAAGATTAAAGCTTCCTCAACCAGCAAGTTTAATAGCATCAGTTTTGTTGCATACTGTTACATTAAAGGTCTGCTGTTTTAGTGGCAATAACTTTGCCCAGGTTATACGCCTAGACAGCAACATTGCTGAGAGTTGAGACTTTCTGTTTATGCACTGTACAGTGCTATTCAGATTTTGTTTAGCATCCCAAACTCTCTGCTAGCTTTCTTCAATTCTGAGAGTTATAGGTTTGTCTCACAGGTCTATTTGCTGTATTAATTGCTCATATAATGCTAAATACCTAATTTTTTTCTAGCATTTTCTTTAAAAGACTTTTTGGTAGCAGCATAGTAGAGGGGAAAAAGATGGAAGTTGTTAGGATGACACAGTTGCAAAATGTAGATAGCTTTTTGAGTGTTTCCTAAGAGTGAAGTTTAATTCCTATCACTTTTAGTTAGATTTGATCTACAGGAGTCAAACCAAACACATTGTTGGTTCATCCTTTACTGTATTTGTGACCTGGTTCTTTGATCAAATTGGTGGATGGGTCTGTATGCTTTATAGCTAAGCAGGATTTCCATAGCATGTTTGGGTGATTATTTTCACAAACCTCTTTTCTCTTTACTTGTTGCCTTTGGTTCTAGCTAATTTTCAGTTTGTAATAAGCCTAAGAGAGTTGATTATAGATAGGGAGACCATGTGTAGAAACACCATGTCACAAATGGAAACATGATTCTTCTTCGAGTGCTGCTCATGTGCATTCCCACTGTAGGTGTACGTGCCCCCACGTGCACAGCCACCGGAAAAATCTTCCCTAGCAATCCCAGTCTGGCGTCCAGCGCCCCCTAGAGTGCCCTGCCTCTCCTGGGTATATCAGGGGACGCTGGGAACTAGCCCCCCAGTCTTCTTCTTTCCGCCTCGTGGCAGCCATCAGGACTCCTGCTTGCTCAGGCAAGCCTCTTCCCTATTAGTTAGTTAGTTTTTAGTTAGTGTAGTTAGCAATTCCCTGTTACTTTGTTGCAAGGACAAGTCTTCTCTGGGACCTTCTGCATTTATGCCGAGGTCCCCAGGATTTAAGCCCTGCTTGGGCTGCGGTAAGGCGTTTCCACTGAGTGACCCCCACGACAACTGTCTGAAGTGTCTAGGGGAAACGCACCGCAGGGACAAATGTCCCATCTGCAGGGGCTTTAAACCCCGAACCCTGAAGGACAGGGAGAACAGGCTAAAAGCCCTGCTGCTGGAGGCGGCTCTGCTGCCGGCTCCAGCCACCAGCTCGTCCCCAGCTCCGGCGGTGGCAACTCCCCGGGCTTCAATCTCCCCCGGACGGCAAAGCCTGCCCCGGGACTACCGGTGTAGCAGCTCCCCCGGGGCCACGGTGGCACCGGGGTCGAGCTCCACCCAGCAGCACCAGGAGGAACAAGGTTTAAAGGGCCAGCCTCGCCTGCCTATGGCCCCAGGCTCGCCCAGGGACGTGAGGAGCTCCCTCCCGCGGCAAGTACCCTCCACGCCGGAGGCATACTTGGCCTCCAGGTCCCTCATGGACCTTCCGACCCCCCCAAGGGACCGGGGGCTCGGCACCCAGCCCGCCGCAGGGTCGGAGACTGCGGCGCCGGCTGCACCGTGGGATGCGGGACACCGGCACCGGCGCAGCACCAGCTGGGCGTCCTCCCAGGGACCCCTCCGGCCTCGGAGCGGCCCCCTCCACTCTACCCAGCGCCGGAGAGAGAGCCCCTCCCCCACAGGACCTTCGCGGCAGAAACGCCGCCGGCACCGCCGCTGCCGCGGCTCCCCGGCCCTCACGGCGTCCAGCTCCTCCCCGGCGCGGAGCGCCTCTCAGTGCCACAACCCCGGGGCCGATCTCTCCCCGCCCTCGCAGCAGCGGCACCGCGGCACCGGACGCGATCGGGGGACTGGAGTCCCCGGCACGGCAGGGGGCCTGGGCCATCTAGCCACAGCCCAGCCCCCGCTGCCCTCTCCCCTCCCCCCGGCACCGATGAGTTCGCCCCCACCAAGGGGTCGCAGAACCCGGTCGCCACAACGGAGGAGAACACAGGGGGACACCCCTCGCTCCGCTCCATCGGGGTCTGGGGACCAGACAACCCCCTCCTCCTCATCCTCCTCTTCCTCTTCCTCCGGGGAAGGTGATTCGATCCGGGACCGCTACCCCTCTCGCAAACGTCGGGAGAGGCGCCAAAAGGTTTATGGCGGGCGGAAGAAGTCCTCATCCCGGAGGAGAACTGCCCGCAGGAGAATGGAACGCTCCTGGCCTTCCTCCTCAGAGCCGTGCCATTCTAAAAGACCTAAAAAATCCCAGGGCCCAGCTTGGGACCGGCCGGGCCCATGGATGGTGGCTCAGGCCCCGTGGCCTACGACGCGCCGTACGCGGCCACTGTGGACACCGCTGTTGCAGACCGCCGGCTTCTGCCTCCCACCTCGGAGTACTCGGATTCCTTGAGGGCCGTGTCCCTCACATAACATCGCGCGACACCATACTCCCCACGCGCTACTCCTGAGCCCAAAGCAGAAACCTCAACTCAGGGGACCTTTCATGCTCCTGACGACTTTAAGGCATACCAGGAGTTGTTAAGGAGAGTGGCCTCAAACTTAAACATGCAGGCCCAGGAGCTCACCGAGACGGCTGACAGCCTCTTTGACGTGCTGGAGCCGGGTGCACCGCCCAGAGTGGCACTGCCCGTTCACGACGGTGTCCTAAAGATCATCAAAGCGCTGTGGCAAACGCCGGCCTCCGTGCCCCCAACATCCAAGTCAGCGGAGAAAAGATACTTCGTGCCTGCTAAGGGGTTCGACTTCCTCTTTGGACACCCTAACCCAAACTCCTTGGTTGTTGACGCAGCAAACCAAAAGGACAGACAGGGTCAGCCGGGCTCCGCGCCCAAAAACAAAGACCACAGGAGACTAGATAACCTGGGGAAAAGGTTTTATTCCACTGCAACGCTACCTCCGTATCGCCAACCACCAGGCCCTCCTGGGCAGATACAATTATAACCTGTGGAGATCGCTGCATCGCTTCAGCAATTCCTTTTCTCAGGACCAGCTGCAGGATTTCCTTACTATTCAGGACGAGGGCTTGGCGGTGGCTAAGGCCCTCCTCCAAACCTCGTACGACTCCTCTGACACCGCAGGGAGATCCATCGCCTCCGCAGTCTGCAGGAGGCGCGCGGCCTGGCTACTCTCCTCCGGCCTCTCTCAGGAGGTTCACCAAAACATTCAGGACCTCCCATTTGAGGGCTCTGATCTGTTCTCTGAAAAGACAGATGACAAGCTCCGTGGCCTGAAGGACTCACGTGCCACCCTGAGATCCCTGGGCCTACATAATTCGACCTCCTCCAGGCGCCCTTTTAGGCCCCCGACCGGAGGACCTCAGCAACCATACAGGGCCCAGTTCCAGAGATTCACGCCCTATAGGCAAAGGGCCAGGAGCAGGAATTCTGGGCGGCGTAGACAAAATAATAATTCGGCGCTCACACTCTTCCAGCAAACCCACCCAAGACGCCCGCCGGCGGGTAGGAGACCGTTTTGAGGGTTTCCCCGAGGGCGACCGACCAGCCTCACTTCCATCCTCGCCCCTCCCGTTCCGCAACCGCCTATTTCCCTTTGCCCACGAATGGTCCAGGATAACTTCGGACAGATGGGTTTTAAAGAACATTGCCAGGGGTTATTCTATCCAGTTCTCATCAACCCCCCCCTACCGTCCACCACCCCCGTTCGCCTCCAGGACTCCCGCACAAGAAGCGGCCCTCCGCGAGGAAGTGCGATCGCTCCTTTCGCTGGGGGCGGTCGCACGGGTTCCATCTCAGGAGTGGAACAAGGGCTTCTACTCCAACTACTTCCTGATCCTGAAACCAAACGGCACCTTCAGACCTATCCTGGACCTGTGAAAACTGAACAAATTTGTTGTGAAACAAAGGTTCAGGATGGTGTCTTTGGCCGCCATCATCCCCACACTCGACGCCGGAGACTGGTTTGCCACCCTCGACCTGAAAGACGCCTACTTTCATATATCCATCCTTCCAGCCCACAGACGGTTCCTCCGCTTCACCCTGGCAGGAGGACATTTCGAATTCACCGCCCTGCCTTTTGGCCTCTCGTCGGCTCCCTGCGTGTTCACGAAGTGCATGGCGGTGGTGGCGGTGTATCTCCGCCGCGATGGGGTAGACATATTCCCATACCTGGACGATTGGCTAATCAGAGGAAAGTCCCAGAGGCAAGTCAGGTCGGCGGTAACGCTAGTACTGGACACGTGCCATAGACTGGGCCTCTGTGTGAACGAACAAAAGTCCACCCTGACTCCCGTACAGATCATAAGCTTTATAGGGGCAAAGATCGATTCCCGCCGGGCCAGAGCCTTCCTGCCAGACGACCGGTTCACGTCGTTGGCAGCCCGGATAACAGCCTTAGAGCGCTGTCCCACCACGACGTCCAGATACTGCCTTCAAGTGCTGGGCCACATGTCCGCTTGTACCGTGGTAGTCCCCTTAGCGCGTCTGAGGCTCAGACCGCTCCAATCTTGGCTGGCGACAGTGTACCGCCCAGCCCGCCACTCCCTGGACAAGGTACTCACCATTCCGCATGCAGTGCTCTCTCAGCTCCGCTGGTGGAAGGATCCAAACGCGATCCTAAAGGGGGTTCCTTTCATGGAGGAGCCACCCTCCATAACCATGATCTCGGACGCCTCGGACCTGGGATGGGGAGCCCATATAAGCTCGGGCGAAAGAACCCAGGGATTATGGTCACGACAGGAAAAGAACTTGCACATCAATGTCAAGGAGCTACGGGCCATACACCTCGCGTGCAAGGTGTTCCGCCACCTTCTGGGTGGAAAAACGGTCAGAATTCTAACAGACAACTCTGCTGCCATGCACTATGTGAACGAACAGGGCGGAGTCAGATCCCCAGCCCTATGCAGGGAGGCCACTGCGCTTTGGGAACTCGCTATTGCTCACCATATGCATCTAACAGCTGCACACCTACCCGGGATAAAGAACGCAGAGGCAGACCGTTTAAGCAGAGTATTCTTACCTCGCCACGAGTGGTCCCTTCACCCCGAGGTCGCATCCGCGATCTTCCAACGCTGGGGTTATCCCCAAGTGGACCTCTTTGCCACACAACAGAACAAAAAATGCGTGCAGTTCTGCTCCCTACAGAGCACAGACACGAGGGTCACAGTGGACACCTTCCTCACGAACTGGTCCGGCGGTCTCCTATACGCCTTTCCCCCGATTCCCTTGCTCGGCAAGGTGATCCTAAAAATCAAGAGAGACAAATCGAACATCATCCTCATCGCCCCGGCCTGGCCTCGCCAGCACTGGTACACAACGCTCCTGGATCTCTCCATAGCAACCCCCTGGGAACTCCCGGCGCTCCCAGACCTCCTCTCCCAGGATGCGGGGCAGGTTCTCCACCCGGATGTCTCCAAACTTCACCTCACGGCCTGGAGACTGCATGGCTGAATCAGGAGGAGCAATCCTGCTTGGCGGCCGTCAAGCGGGTGCTCCTGGGTAGCAGGAAACCATCCACGCAAAGCTCCTACCGCTCCAAATGGACACGATTCTCTACATGGGCCCGCTCTATGCACCTCTACCCGCCCAGGCCCCGGTTCAGAGGATCCTGGACTACCTGCTAACCCTGAAGGCTACAGGCCTCTCCCTGTCCTCCATCAGGGTGCACCTTGCGGCCATCTCGGCTTTCCACACGCCCATTGAAAGCGGGACGGTGTTCTCCCACCCCATGGTCTCGCGGTTCCTGAAGGGGCTGGAACGTCTCTACCCCCAAATGCGGGCTCCAATCCCCCCCTGGGACCTCAATTTGGTCCTCAATCGACTCACAGGACCCCCCTTCGAACCGCTAGCCACCTGCCCTCTCTTGATCCTGTCCTACAAGGTGGTGTTCCTAGTTGCAATAACCTCTGCACGAAGGGTGTCCGAACTAAGGGCCTTGACTTCAGAACCCCCGTATACAGTCTTCTCTAAAGAAAGGGTCCAACTTAGACCACATCCTGCCTTCCTTCCCAAGGTCGTCTCGGACTTCCACTGTAACCAGGACATATTCTTACCTGTTTTCTGCCCCAAGCCACACCGCTCCGAGCAGGAATGCAGGTGGCACATGCTCGACGTCCGGAGAGCGCTGGCGTTTTACATTGACCGTACAAAACCCTTCAGGAAGTCCCCGCAACTCTTTGTTGCCGTCGCGGAGCGAATGAAGGGCCTCCCAATCTCCACCCAGCGTATTTCGGCTTGGGTGAAGGACTGCATAAAACTGTGTTACAACCAGGCCAAGGGTACCCCGCCTGCCGTGGTAACGGCCCATTCCACGAGGGCGCAGGCCTTGTCGGCAGCGTTCCTCGCAAATTTACCTGTTCCAGATATATGTAGAGCGGCGACCTGGTCCTCCGTCCACACCTTCGCCTCCCACTACGCAATTGTCCAGCACTCCAGGCACAACGCTGCCTTTGGGAGAGCGGTGTTGCAGACGGTAACCAAGTTACTCCTCCCACCATCCAGGTACGGCTTGTGACTCACCTACAGTGGGAATGCACATGAGCAGCACTCGAAGAAGAAAGACGGTTGCTTACCTGTAACTGTCGTTCTTCGAGATGTGTGCTCATGTCCATTCCATACCCGCCCGCCGTCCCCGCTTCGGAGTTAGCGGAAAGAAGGGACTGGGGGGCTGGGTCGCAGCGTCCCCTGATATACCCAGGAGAGGCAGGGCACTCTAGGGGGCACTGGACGCCAGACTGGGATTGCTAGGGAAGATTTTTCCAGTGGCTGTGCACGTGGGGGCACGTACACCTACAGTGGGAATGCACATGAGCACACATCTCGAAGAACGACAGTTACAGGTAAGCAACCGTCTTTCTTACCTGGTTTGTCTTTTAAGACAGTGCATCTTGTGAAATAGAAGCTTAAACTTCCCTATAGCAGAACACATAAAGAGCATTCCATGTGTGGCAGGCTGTATGACAACTCAGTTGTGAAAGAGAATTCTAATGTCGTCTTATAAGACTATTGTTTGCCTACAAGGCATCTGTTTGTCTGTCCTGGTAGCATCCAGAAATTTGTTCCAGATTAATCTGGGTGCTGTTTTTGACATAGGAATCTATAATAATCCCTAAATCCTACTATATTTCAGTTCTAGACCCTGACTTACTTGTGTCATCCTGTGTATTATCTTCTTGAATAAAAAGAAGAAAATATTTGGTAACTTTATGTAGGCATTCTCCAGTGATAATGACTTTGTTATAACACATTGTTATACCCATGGGCGTCGCTGGCACTGGGCACATGGGGCACGAGCCTTGAGTCCTCGGCCAAGGCCCCGAATCCTCGGCCAAGGCCCCGGGCTCGAACGTGCTGCTGCCAGGCCCAAACCTTTTCTTGGGGCAGCAATGCCCCTGGTTATAAAATTGCATTCGCACTGCCATTGTCATGATGTAAGATTTTCTAGACTGGAATACTCTTTTGTGCAAAAATTCTGGGGAATGCCTTCCAGACTAGAATTTGGTCTATAGGATTTTGGCTTCTGGTGGTATCAATTCCAATGGCATAAATGTATCAACATTGCTTGCTGTCCACATACATGTATGTATTCACATTCTTTGTTACATGCCATGTAGTAAGTGCATTTAAACATCTAAAGTTGGAAACACTGGCATAGTCAATAAACATTATCATTACTCTATGGCAATTGAATTTTTGTCTTGTATCGTTTGGATTCACATCGTATATCTTGTTCTGGAAGAAGAACCTGTGTAGTATCATTGCTGTCTGATAACTGTATGAGGCAAGTTGGGAAATTTCCTCAAAAAATGAATCTAATAATTTTCTTGTGCTGACAATAAGAAATAAATTTGGGGCAGTGAGGAAGTTGCAATAAAAAGAAAGGGCACCTGATGTTAAAAGGAAGCCTATTTGGATTTAATAATTTGAGATTGTTCAAGAATCAGTTAACTCTTACACAACAATTGTGCCTGTAGAACTCAGACTCTAAGGTCAGAAGGGATCAATATGATCACCTAGTCTGATGCCCTGCACAATGCGGGCCACCCACAGAACCGTACCCATCTCCACCTTCAATAAATCTCTAACCTATGATTAAGTTATTAAACTCCTCAAATCATGATTTAAAGACTTTAAGCTATGGAGAATCCACCAGCAATTGAGTCATGCCCCATGCAACAGAGGAAGGCGAGAAAGCCTTTGCAAGTCTGATCTGGGGGGAAATTCCTTTCCGATCCCAATATGGCAACCACTTAAACCTGAACATGTGGGCAAGGCTCATCAGTCAGACACCCAGGAAAGAATTCTTTATAACAATTCAGAAACCACCCCATCAAGCCTCTCATTAGCATATCTACGGAGTTGCCAAGGTTAGCATCAAGCTTGCATTATCAACCATGGTAAATCTTGATTGCACAAGGTAGAACTCTTTTTAGGGAATTTAGTCCAGTAAATTTTATATGTTATAGTTAATGTTGTTATTGTTTTATACTCAGTCCTCCCTTGTCTTTGCTTTCCCTTTCCCCCCTTTTTAACTTAGGCCAAGTCTATACTGTTGGTGGCAAATTTGCCGCTGTCAGTTTGATGTTTCTAGTTTGATTGAGCAATCAGTTAAGACCCACTCAATTGATCTGGAGTTAAACATATTAATTCCACCCCTTTAAGAAAAGTAGTGCTCAGTTGAAGGGATGGCATTTCCCTTTGACTCAGTGCAGTGGAGCCAGGGAGGAAAGTGGGTGTTAGAAAGTTGATGGGAGATATGCAAGTTATATTATGTAGTTTGCGTATTTCCCTTTGACTGGCTGCAGAATTTGGTGGCATTGTAGACCTTGCCTTGTTTACCCGCTCTCTCCTTTGAGGTATGACATATGAAAAAAATCAGACTGGAGAATACATGTTGTAATTTGATAAGACTACTTTGTCAATTTTGAATGATGAAAAACTTAAGCTTTTTATGAAGTTTAAACCTCTTCAGGAGAAGACACAGAATGTTAATAGTTAAAAGCTCAGTGTGAATGAAAAATGAATTATGACAACATATTTAAATACTTTATGATCAACTCTGTTTCACTCCTCAGTGAATTCAATAAGTAAAAAGTCTTCAAATACACTTCCAGTGTAATTTTACAATATAACACTAACAGCTGTGTGCTTATAGCTTTTTCTTTCATGATCTCAAGCTGATAAAAGATACAGCTGTCAAAACTCATCTGTTTATCCAATTCAAAGCTATAGGAACAGGTAATTTCAGCTTCACCCCTGAAGCTCTTACTCAGTCTCATTAATCTAAAGCTTTCACTTAGCATCACTAGTTAGCTGTTTATCAGTTATGTTCATAAACTTTAGTCTTCATTATAAAAAATATGAAGGGTTTCTAAACTACAAAACACTTTTGAAAAAAGGGTAGTGGAATTAATTTGATGTGGACACAGAAACAGTAATTCATGGACACTGTAACATGATTAAATACAAAGGTAGAAACTTTAAATCAAAACTTGCTGCACTTGGGTAGCCATTGCAGACGTGTGGTAGAGTCCTTCCTGTCTTATCTAGTACCAGTAGGTCACTCAGTGGACTTATAAATTGATGGTAAATGTGAAGAGCATATGCCTTATATACTCTCAGGGCCTTCAAGGGACTTTAATTTGAAACCAGAGTCTCAACGTGGTCCCACTCTGGAGATAGGAGAGAGAGAGTATGAAGGAGAGCCACAAGCTGCGTGAGTCAGAGAGGTGTACTCAGGACCAATGTCCACTGGGTTACAATGACCTCACATAAGACTTTGTCCAACTGTACTGGAGCCTGCCAAAGTTGCACAATTGTAATTTAAGCATAAAGGCAGACCTCCAGGACACTGGGTGGATGGTGAAAAAAACCACCAGTTTTTACCAGTGAAAAATCCCAGTGTTTACCAGTGTTGCCCTAAGGAAAAAAATCCCTTTCAGATCCATGCAGCTTAGCCTCTCTTATTCTTCTTCGAGTGATTGCTCATATCGATTCCATTGTAGGTGTGTGCGTGCCATGTGCACGGTTGCTGGAAGACATTTCCCTTTAGCAGTCTTCGTAGGGCTGGATTCAGTACGTGGCATGACCCCACCCCCATTCTGCAGACCATGGCGCCTTCAGCCCTATGCCCTCTGTTTCCTTCTTTCTGCCGAAGTAGGTGGTTGCTAACTCCCCGTTCCTCGACCGAATCATTTAAAAAAAAAAAAATTAAATCTAGTTAGTTTAACCTATTAGTTAAGTTAATTTTAAGCAGTTTTCTGTTAAACAGTCCCATAGGGACTCTGCCGGGACCTGGGACATGCCCCAATCCCCAGGCTTCCAGCCCTGTAAGTCTCGTGACAAGACTTTTCCAGTTAGCGATCCCCACGGAGACTGCCTCAAGTGCCTTGGGGAATCGCATAGAAAGGATAAGTGCCACATTTGCAAGTTGTTCCAACCAAGAACGCAGAAGGATAGAGAACCCTGAGACCTGAATTTAATGCTATCAACCCTCACTAATCCTCCCTTTGAGCCCATGGCCTCATGCTCGATTCTCTTAATGACCTGGAAGGTAGTCTTCCTTGTTGCCATCACCTCAGCTAGATGGGTATCAGAGCTTAAAGCACTTTCCTCTGAACCACCATACACAATATTTTTTTTAAGGACAAAGTACAGCTCAGGCCACACCTGGCCTTCCTCCCCAAAGTGTTCTCTTCTTTTCACACCCAACAGGACATTTTCTTGCCTGTTTTCTACCCTAACCTCACAAATCAGATGATGAGCGAAGATGGCACAAGCTAGATGTGTGCAGAGCTTTAGCCTTCTACTTGGAAAGGACTAAACAATTCTGAAGGTCATCACAGCTTTTCATAGAAATTGTGGAAAGATTGAGAGGTCTCCCCGTTTCCTTCCAGAGCATCTGCTAGTTGATATCAGCCTGCATTCGATTTTGCTATGAGAAGGCAGTATGAGATTCCCCCCCCCCCCCCGGGTGCATAAAAGCACATTCAACAAGAGCCAGGCATCTTCAGCAGCCTTCCTGGCTAAGATCCCCATCCAGGAAATTTGCTGGGCTGTGACATGTCATCTCTACATACCTTTACGAAACACTATGCCTTAGTGCAGCAGGCGAGAGAGGATGCAGGCTTCAGCAGAGCTGTCCTTCAGTCAGCATGTTTGTGAACTCCGACCCCATCTCCAGGATACTGTTGGTAAGTCACCTACAATGGAATCAACATGAGCAATCACTTGAAGAAGAAAAGACGGTTGCTTACCTGTAACTGTTGTTCTTTGAGAGTGTTGCTCATGTTCATTCCATGACCCGCACTCCAGCCCATCTGTCGGAGTAGGTCGGCAAGAAGGAACTAAGGGGGCGTAAAGCTGGAGGCAGCACAAAGTCCACGGGATGGGTGCGGGGCCATGCTGCACGCTGAGTGAAGCCCTACGGAAACTTCTAAGGGGAAAATATTTCTGGCAACCGTGCATGCAACGTGCACAAACCTACAATGGAATGGACATGAGCAACACCTCTCGAAGAACAACAGTTATAGGTAATCAGCTACCTTTTCCAGAGGTCCAGCAACTAGCTTAAGAATGGTGCTGAAACCGGGAGCCCAGACAGCAAGCTGTATCATCCCCTTTCATGCTCCATTGCCACCATGAGTGCCAATCACCTGGTGACAGTGGCAGAGGATGAGACAGACCCCAGAGCTCAAGCCCATGTAGTATGTTACTCCCTTCTTCCCCATGCCCTGCAACAAGAGGAAAGGGGAAGAAAGAAGTAAATCCCAGATCTCAAAGGCAAAAGGATGGTAGTGCTGATGGGATGTGAGGAGGGATGATTATACCAGGGCCCTGAGCTTGTGGGACCCCCAAAACATCAGAACTTCTGCATGGAAAAAAGTGAAATGGGAGGGGTGGAACCCCACTAGACATAATGTACCAAGGCCCCAAATTTCTCTACATGTAGCTGGTTGGAGTAAAGGAGAAGAAGGTATATTGGACACTGCCTCAGCTTTTCACAGTGTCTGTCACTCATCCCAGAGGACATCTTCACTACTCCTGACCTCACTCTGGCTAACAGGATGAGTTCTAATTTATCCAATCTTTAATAATTTAATGCTTCTGGCTGGAAAAGGTGGGATTTTTAGAAACTTCTTAATATAGTAATTACTAAATATTTGCTGTTTCTTGTGGTTTGGATAAAACTCCTTTTTGAAAAGTATTTTAATGTATAAAAAGCTGGGCATTTGGCTATGTATCCCTCTCATCCTCTTTTTAAACCAGTATCACAGACATCGCCATTTTTTCTTCCTTTCTTTGTCCCATTGTTTCTATCCCTTGTGCCTCTAGTTCATGTGCATGTTGTTATTAACTGCAATTATGTTCTATTTTGAGTGTTTTTAATAGGAGAAAATGAATATAGCTTAAAAATTTATTTTCTCTGGTGGTGGTGAAATAATTTTTGTGGGAGTTTTGACTGCTGTGCAGTATGTGTTGGGACAAAACACTATCTCACTGTTAAAATGTATAGATACACACAGTCAAAACACAAGATTGTTATTAGTGTATCTGTAAAATTCTTACTATTAAAAATACTAAACCAAAAGTAATTAGTTTTTGAGGTTTATTGGAGGATTAGGATGTGATAAAAACATTATTTGAATTTTAGATATATTGGCCATCTCGTATAGTAGATATAGAGTATCAGAACAATCATTAAAAAAAAAACCTATTTCAAAACTCAAATTGAATTTCTATGTGACCGAGGTTGTTTTAAGATGTTCAGAAAATCAGTTTGGACAGACACTTTCCGTCTCCTCTACAGAGTCACATTGTCTTCTGCTCCCTCTTAGACACGGGCAATGGAAGACAGACACTTTTGTCTCTGGGTCACAGGTTCAGAGCTGGCTCAGATTAATGTGAGTTATTTCCACTTGCTGGCTTTTTTTGTGGCCTATATGAAACCAATGGATAGGTGTCTCAATTCTCTTAAAAAACCCAACAGTTAAAACTATTTAATTCTTCTTCAAATTATGGCTGCACAGGGACTGCATAGCTAGACTTCTTTGCAGTGAGAACCAACAGGAAGTGCCTACATTTTGCTTTCTGCAAGGTTGCTATCCAGGTTCCTTCATGTATGCTTTTCTGTTGCCTGGGACAGGCAAGCTCCTGTATGCTTTCCCACCAATCTTGCTCTTTAGAGTGTTGCTAAAAATCAGACAGGATGATCACACATACAGCCCCAATTTGCCCTTGGCAGCATTGGTTCTCCATTCTCCTGTCCCTTTCAGTGAAGGCTCTAGTATCAGTTCCATTGGACCTACAGCTAATTTCTCAAGATCACCATTGCCTACTCCATCCATACTTGCAGATGATTCATTTAACAACGTGTATGCTCTATAGCTAGGCCCTTTAGAAGAATCTTACTCAAAAGAAGTTCAGGATGTGTTATTAGTTAATATTACTGGGCTAATTGGAAGCAATTCTCTGTCTGGTCTTGACAGTCTAAAGTGTCACTGACACATTCTTAGATCCATTTTATTTTTGATTATCTGTTACCCCTAAAACAAAAAAGGTTGTTTGATTGTTCTGTTAAAGTCTAGCTAGCAGCTATTTTAGCTTTCCACTAAGTTGATTATTGATTTGTATTTGATAGTAAGCTGTCCATAAAATTTTTGAAGAGCTTGAAACAGTTGTACCCTCAAGTACAATGTCCTGTTCCCCTGTGGAACTTGAACTTTGTATTGTCAAAGTTATGTGTCTTCCCTTTGAGCTTTTATCTGCAGGCATTTTTGGAATCCATTCCTTCTTCTGGAAGGGTAGATGAGTTAGGTTCACTGTCTGGCCTTCCATATACAATTTTCTTTAGACATAAAGTTTACCTAAGTTCTAATCTGAAATTTGTTTCAAAAGTGGTGTTTAACTTACATATCAACTAGGTAGTTTTAAATAATTTGTTCTTCCCAAAGCTTATTTGAAAAAAGCCGAGGAGTGGTTGCACATTTGAGTGGTCAGAACGGTATTGGTATCCTACCATGACATGTCTCAGCATTTACTCTTGTCTTTGTAGCTGTTTGGGGCAGTCACAGACAGGATGAAAGGGCTCCCAGTTTCTTCTAAAGGGATTTACTCTGAGACCCAGTATTCACTGATAGGGGCAAATTTTCCCCCATCAGATTGATCTTCCCAATCGACTGATCAGGTTTATAAAGACCCACTCAGCTGATCAGGAAGTGGATTGCTGAAGACTATCCTGGCAACTGGATCCCCTTGATTCAGTGCATTGAAGACATGATGGTAAGTGGGCGGTAGGCAGTTGAAGGGAGATATGCGGGGCATTTTAAGTACTTTGCGTATCTCCCTTTGACTGCTGCCGAAATCCCGCCATAGACCTGCCCTAAGGTAGCTTCTTATATTGTGCTATAGTTTGGCTAGTGTTATACCCCCAGGCAGAATGACACCACATTCAACAAGATTGCAAGTGATCTTTGTGGCTATTCTGCATTGTGACCTTTGTGGCCATATTCATAGGACAGCATTTTGGTACACAAGTTTCAACCCTATTATGTCATCACTCAGCATTTTAAAGATGATCAGAAATTTGAGCGAGTTGTTATCTAGTCCTTATTCAGACAAACTTCAATGCTATCTCTTGATTTCACGGCTTGTGAGTTGTCAAGAGCAGAATGCACATATCCAATCACTCAGAGAAGAAAATGGTTACTAACCTGTTTTGTAACTGTTGTTCTTCCTGTGTGTTGCACATGTCTGTCTGACAATCTGCTTTCCTACCTCATTTCATGGGAGTTTCCAGCAAGAAGGAGCAGAGGGGAATCAGGGTTGGATTTGCCATTTATTCTTTCATACAGGGGTATGCAGCAATAGAGAGTGTTTGAGCCGCTCCAGAGGCCACCACCGAGGGGAACAATTTTCTACAACCATGTGCAGAACGTGCACACACCAAGAGTGGAAAGGATGTGCAGCGTATCATGAAGAACAATAGTTACAGAACAGATTAGTAACATATTTTTCTCTCTCTGGCTCTGGTTCATGCTATAGTGGTCTCTTGACTGGCACTCTGCAACTTCTTCCTCTTCAGTCTTCTCAGCTGTTTCCTTTTCAGTTTATCCCAAATGCTGTTGCTGAAACCACCTCCTTTTCCACCGCTCAGTCCTGTGATCCCCTTTCTCTGTAGAGACCCTTTACGGACTCTGGCTTCTTTCCACACAAAACTTAACACCCTTGATCTCATCTTACTTAATTCTTCTTTGCTTAATTTCTGCCCTTACTTCCTTTTGCCAGAGTTTGGAAAAAATTATTTAATATCCGATAACCAGGGTGGGAAAAATAAAATGTGCTGCCTTCGCCTTTCAAAGTCACATTCTTTGCAATTTTAAAAGGATGAAACAGTTATTTATGGTTTGTAGTCCTATTTATATATAATTGTAACTAGGGTGTCAATTATGTGCAGTTAATACATGTGATTAATACAAAACATTAACTGAATTAAAAAGTAGTCACAATTAATGATTGTTTTAATTGACTGGCTAAAATATAATAAAATACTAATTTAAATTTACTCTAAATATTTTTGGATGTTTTTCAAATATTTAGATTTAATTTACAGCACAGAATACAAAATATAGAGTGCTCACTGATAGCAAATGTTTGCACAGTAAAAGATAAATAAAAGAAATAGCATTTTTCAGTTCACATAATTGTAACTTATTATAAATGAACTTTCAGAGAAGAAAGTAGTAAATATAAAAATAATGTGATACAGTGAACCCTGAATTAGGAGGAAAAGGGACCAAAACAAAGCCCATCATCATTCTTTATCATTAAGTTAATAGTTCTCCTGTGGTAATGGAGAAGTTATAGTACACGCCTCTGAAAATAAGGGCTTATTGTATAATTGAGATTGAGGGTGAATAAACCTTAAATATAATGTATTGATAGGGTACCAGTCACCATGGTATATAGTATATGGCTGTGTTAAATTTTCATTGTTGTCGGTTTTTAAAACAACTTTCCACCTCCCTTTTTCTAAAATTAATCTTTAAAGTTGTAATATTGCTTTACTTAAAGAGATTCAGTTTAAAATTTCAAGGGCTATGTCTACACTGGCAAATTAGTTCAAATTAAGGAGGCTTAATTCGAACTAACTAAAGCCATGGCTACACTAGGTTTTAGTTAGTTCGAATTAAGGGCTTCCTTAATTCGAACTAATAAGTTCGAATAGGGTATTCGAACTAAGGGGTTAATTCGAACTAACTAATTCGAATTAACCAATGTGGCCATGTTAATTCCAACTAATTTCTTAGTTCGAATTAACTGGCCATTGAAATGAATGGGGATCACTAATTCGAACTAAGCAAGTGTTTGCTTTAGTTCGAACTAACATTCCAGTGTGGCCATGCTAGTTTGAATTAAGCTAATTCGAACTAACTAAAATTAGTTCGAATTAGTTAGTTAGAACTAACCAATTCAAACTAATTTTAGTAAGTGTAGATATAGCTAAGAATAGCCTCAGTGAAGGAGGACTGAATATGACTGAGCAGCATGTACTATAGAGAAAAACACCTGAAGTCTGCAGATTTCCTTTATCATAATGAAAAATATTGGTGAAAATCATCACAGCTTAGATTTGCTATCTTACAAAAAAATGTTTCTAGGAATTCAGAAAGCCTTAGAGGAAAGCTTTTATTGAAAATTACCCCAGATAACTGCTTACATATTATAGTTGTGGGTATTGCAATAAAGAAGATCCTTTAAGCATTACTGAGTTGAAATTTGGCTTATATTTTATATCAAAAGGTTTAGAAGATGAAACAGGTTCAGATATGCAATATTCTACGCAGTATATTAACCAAGAAACCTACATGCCTCAAGATGATGATGATCAGCAGGGATGGGTTTCGTGGGCCTGGTCTTTTGTTCCTGCTATTGTGAGTTATGATGATGGAGAGGATGACAATACTGGAATGGAAGGTGGAACAATACTGCATCAGCAGAAATCCCAGGCCCTTAAGGATCCTATTGTTTCTATTGGGTTTTACTGTACAAAGGCGACTGTGACTTTCAAGGTAAATACGTTTCTACATTATATAGAGTCTAATAATTGTTTTGTTGAACAATACATTAATGTATTAGATTTCAGTGTATGGTTATTTGTATTGTTAGTAAAGAGCGGGAAAACTTAGGTTGCTGAAAATATGAAACACTTGAAAAGTATTATTCTTCAGATAATTTGTAGTTAACTAGGATTTGTGAGGTGACTGATGCAAAATGTAGTCCAATGGAAAAAAAATGTAGTTCTGAATGTAAACTATTTTATTTTAGCACTAAAATAGACAAAAACTTTGAAAGAAAGAGAAACTTCTCCATACTAAAGAATATCCATGAACATTCATTTTAATATTATCTTCCAAGTTTACATACAGTTTTGCAAATTCACTTGACTTCTTTGCAAATTACTTTTTCTGATATATCAATTTGCTGAGGTTATTTTCTTTACTGTATAGGAAGAGAGAGAAAATAATAAATATATATATTGAATTAGAGTTTTTTATAATTTTTCTCATAAATCAATTATCAAAATAATCTCAAATAACAGTGAATAAATCTCTACTTATTCGTCTTCTGAATTTGCAGAAGGCAATACTGTTGCACTCATTGTTTTTATGCACTTAACTTCTTTTCTAGTAAAGCACTGAAAAGTATGGACAGGATTTGATAAAAACGGGGGCCAGGTTTAGCAAGGTACTTAAATACATGCTGAATTTTATGTTTATGAGAGCCCAACTGAAGACTATTGATGAGTTTATAGTTAGGTACATGTTGAATAAAGGCCAGAATGCTTAAGAGTAGGAAAGAATGGATGATGGGGAATTTGCGTTTTAAAAAGACATGTTGATGAAAAAGGGCTAGAAGTCAATCACTTCATCTCTGAAAGTTACTTATTATTTGACAGTTCAGTCAGATAAAAGAAAGTGAATAATTTTATTTAAAGTATTTATTAGATTTTTAAACATATCTTCATGTCTCCTACTTGGTTAAAAATGTTAATATTAGTAGAAGAAAATATGCAGTTTTCCCATGGTTTTCATTCACCTTCTTTTGTTTAAAATAATGTTAGTTGTAATTTTTTAAAATCTCAATTGGAACTTAGTTTTGCCTTGGTTTGTATTCCCATTGGTTCGACAGCTCTTGCTCACATGAGAAATCCTACTGAAGTCATTGGAACTGTTTACGTGAGCAGGGGTTGCAGGATTGGGCTGCTTAATGTTGAATTAACAGGCTTATGCATTTAGTGTTAGGATGTGGTAAAAATGACTTATTATGGCATCTTGCATTTTATATTTTTAGAATGTAAAGTGGTGTATGAGAGCAGTATGGTGACATTTAGGAGGAAAACATTAGAATTCATTGTTCTACTTGCATGCAAAGAATGTATGGAATTAATTTGCGGTTCATATTTTGGTCAAAAAATAAGGTCAGGTTTCTACATTAGCATTCTGAGCAGTTGATACCATTCCAGCTAAAAAACATGACAAATTAAATGTAGCATTTTTCTAATAATGTTGAAAATTGTTCTTGTAATGTCTGAGTTCTTTTAATCAATTAATTGCTTTTCCTCTACAATAATTGCACACAGCTGAGGGGTGATCAGTGTTGTGCTTTTTTGAAGGAAAAAACCCCCCAAAATAAAAGAGAACCACCACACCACCAATTTTACTTAAGCTTTTGGATTATGAATTTTTACTTAGAAATGGCAACCATTTGTATACACTCTTGGAAATAACTAAAGAATGAGAGCTGTGCGTACTTTATATAAAAATTAAAACTTGAATTATTAATTTCATCTGATACAAGTATGAAAGAATTCAAAACTAAGAAAAGTTGTACTAAAATTAAAACTCAGCTGTTAATGTGGCTTTTCCTTTCGTATAATAATCATTGAATGTTTAACTGTATAATGCAGTGGTTCTTAACCTTTTTTCTGTCATGACACACCTGACAAATGATGTTCTTCTGTGTGATACACTACAATCTGCGACCTGGGTGGGGCAGAGTCAAGCCAGCACAGGCTGGTGCCCAGGTGGTCTGGCTTGATTGGGCCAGGTTTATTTTTGTGGGGCAGACATTTTCCACTCCACGGCCTAGGACCTCTGGGTTGCAGCCCCTAAGTCCCTTTATTCATCTAGCCCTGTCTGCTGCCTGTGTTGTGTAGCAGGAGTGGACTGCTGAGGTCAGCAGAGAGCAGCAGGCAACTGGAGCCCCAAGCTGGCTCCAAGCTGAGCTCCCAATTTTCTGTGACACACCTCCCAGCTCTCTGTGACACACCTCTGTGTCCCTACACAGTGGTTGAGAACCATTGGTATAATGTACTTTTTCCATTGTATGTCTCTTTATTGCTTTAAAGTTTTGATAAATATCTGAGTATCTAAAGCACACAAAAAGAAAATTTAATAGAGTTTTCTTTTTAAAATAACATGACAAAAGTGCATCTATGTATGATTGAAATTCATGATGTTTTCCTTAATAATATTTATGCTGTGAATTATTTGCTATGCAGCATAAATGTTTTATTAAGTACATGGATTTTTAGAACAGTTTATTAACTGGCATATGTATTACAGCTGCATATCTGTTATTTTACCTTTTATACATTGTTGATATAAGAAGAGAAGCTAAATAAAAATACTACAGTATTTAAAGCTTCCTTATGTAGTTCTTGAGATTAAATTGGCATATTCAACTAGAAGTTCTTGTGTTCTAAAATGGATAATGCATTACAGCTGTTTTTACTGCACCTGTTTCCTGCCTAATAATAAATTTTGGCCTATACTAAAGTTTAATATGTCTTCATCAATTCTATATAGTAATGACAGATTACTGCTATTTAATGCTAATATTGGCTTATATAAGGTGTTTATCATATTGTTTCATAGCTTACTGAAATGCAAGCTGAAAGTAGTTATTACAGCCCTCAGAAAGTAAAATCCAAAGAAATTATACGTTGGGAGCAAGAAGGAACCACAATTGAGGTAATGTTCCACTATAACTAAATTTTTCAGATTATAGTAAATGTCTTGGCAAATTAATGTTTAATAAATATTTCTCATCAGTTAAATTTTTTGAAATGGTGATTAATATTTGGTTGTATATTTCTGTTATCCTAGGTAGCTCACTGAAGTAATTCCTATTCTGTTACTACAAAGTTAAAACACCATAGAACTAAGATTTGCTAAGAGTTTATTTCTAAAGATGGTCGTATAGAATTAATTTCTTGATTAATTAAAAACTATACTTGTAAAGCTTACCATATAATATATTTTCATTTCCCCTGCTTTTTCTATTTTAAGTTTTTAATATCTTCAGTTGTATAGTACTCGTCATCATATAACTTTTTTCCTCCAATAGGCTCTTATGATGGGAGAACCTTTCTTTGACTGCCAGATAGGTTTTGTTGGTTGCCAAGCAGAATGCCTTAAAGGAATTATGGGAATTAAAGACTTTGAAGACAGTATGAATAGAAGTGATACAGTAAGTGCATTTGAAAAACAGCTTGATTGTTAAATATAGTAATGATTATGTATTCTATTGATTAAAATATTTAATTTTTTTAGGCATGGCAAAGAGTACAGTCTCACAGGAATCCTGTGGTTAGTGGTAATATGTATAACTGGCATGATTTTGGGGAATTGTCTTAGTCAGAGAGCACAAAGGCTCTATGGTTACTGAACTGTAAAAACTATATACTTATTTCTTAGTAATGTAATTTCCTGCACATTTATTTGCCAAAGTGTTCTGATTTAATAATCATACAGCTACTAATGCTTTGAAGTTACACAGCACCTTCCATCTGAACTTCCCTAAAGGTTTTTCAGAGATGGTTATTTTGTAGAAGTCATACTGTGTCTAATTTTTTTTATATTGAATGCTGGCTGCTACCCTCAAAACACCTTATTCTTCTGCAACAACTATGGTTGCCATAACTTTTTACTGTGTTCTCACAGTGTCATCCTACCTAACCTCAGATAACGTATCATTTTAAAAAGGAACTACTGTTAATGAGAAGTGAGAGTGCTTATCTTTACTCAGAATGGAAGGAGGAGCAGTTGGAGGGCTACATACAAGACTTTGGCTGCAGGGGGATAAGGTAGCGAGTGGGTCAGGTTGAAGTAGCCATGTTTATTGTGGATAGAAAAACGATTACGAGGGCAGTAAACAAGGAAAGGGGATTTATAGTGGTAAGGCAGAGCACACTGATAAGAGGATGGAAAGCATATTTAGTATAATAATAATTTGAGAGAGCTCTCTGTTAATAACAAGTTGCCAGTATTCTGGGCTACCAAACTAATGGTAGAGTTCATTAACACAGGATATTTTTATTAACTTGAAAATGTTTCAAGTTTTCATGAGAATTCATGTACATTTTTCACATACGTCATTGTATGAAGACACAAATGTTTAGTCATACTAGCCTAAATTTTTATCATGTGTGTGCTCTCTCTCTCTCTTTCTTTAATCCCATTTGTTTAGGAGGCCTACTTCTTCAGTTGTGGAGAAAATCTAAGTACGAAAGGAATGACGTACCTTACCAATTCACTGTTTGATTATAGAAGTCCTGAAAATAATGGTATTTGTGCAGAATTTATTTTAGATGCAGCTCATCATAAGGTGAGAGAATTAATTATTTCTTTTTTAACTTCTAAAGGCCAGATCCTGCCATCCTTTCTTATACTGAAAAGCATGATATTCTACAGATGGTCTTGATGCCCCCCCCCCCCCAAGGTTAAATTTGGCCCGCAGTATGTATTTTCAAAAGATACTTAAGAAAAGGTACCTAAATAAGTGGCCTGATTTTCAAAAGTGCAGAGCGCCCAGAACCTACATTGATATCAGAGCCTGAACACCTGAAGAAGAAACCAGAAATGAAGAGGAAACACCAGAACCATGTAGCCAAACAATTCTCCATAGACCACCAGCAAGTGCTCCTTCAACCCACCAATGGTCTATGGACTACAGTATGGTTGTATACTTTGACAGCTATTGTGTTACATAAAATGGAACACTTGTTATTTCTTCAGTCAGATATCGGTATACAGCTTCAGTCTAAATTAGATTCTCTCTTATGTTCACAGATAGGGTGTTTGGCAGCCATTTGTCTAGCATGTATGTAATAATTTCTCATTCCTATTAGGGAAACACAGTAGTCTTAAATTGCTAGAACAGATTTAGTATTTTCTAGATCGTTGTTGTTCCATACTGCTGGAGAGCAACATGCTGCTTCTCTTGCTGTCTCTCTCTGAGTTAGTTGGGTTTCAATAATTTTCCACATCACTATATATTACTTTTGTATTTGGGTCCGATTCTGTTTTATGAGATTACACAAAGAATTTAAGAAATTGAATCAATTGAATAACTTGAATATGGCAGTCACATAATGGAGAAAACCCTATGCTTTATAATGCCTTCAAATTAGAAGTGGTTCAGAGAAAACTTGTGCAACATGGAGTACCAGTCCCAATAAATTTCTGACAGTTAGACCGTGCACAAAATTCTTTATTGAATAAATAAGATTTTTTCTTTTTTAGCAAGAAGCCTTCTTACTGTTTCAAAGGAAATGAAATTAACTTTCCCAGAGTCATTCAGATCATGTATGTCTCATATTCTGATACATAATACTGGATATATTCTCAAATATACACACTTTTTCTCATAAAGCCTTTTTGTCATTAGGACTTCATTTAAGCCATGTGCCAAGAGAGGTATTTTTGAAATTAGTCTAATAAGTCTCTTTTCTGTGTATATTATTAAAGTTATTAGAGAGTACATCCACTTTACAATTGGACTATTCTGAATCAAATCTAGCTGAATTTGCAGATTCCGGGGATACTTTTTAAAAGCTCCAAAGTCCCATTTTCAATAGAGATTGGGGCACCAAAGAGTCTCAGGTCTGCTCTACACTACAGAGATTTTCTGATGCAGGTACATTGTCTAGGAATGTGGGGAAAAAAAATCACATACCTGAGCTGACAGTGCTATGCCGGCAGAACTCCTTGTATAGCCCCAGCTAACCTAATGGAAGAGTGCCTCTACTGGCATAGGGGAGCAGGTGTAGTTCTGTTGACAGCAGAACTGTCAACATATGTTTCATCCGTACCAATGAGCTGTACTAGTATAGCTAATACCGGTCAAGGCTCTGTAGTGTAAACAAACCCTGCATTTTATTGACTCGTAAATGCCTAAGTCACTTAGCTGCAAAAGTCACTGAGGTATGTCTATATTGCGGTTAAAAACCCATTGCTGGCCTGTCAGCTATCTGAGTTGGATCCTGAGCCAGAATGTCTACATTGCAACTAAACAGTCAGCTCTGCGATCCTCCGTCAGCTGACATGGGACAGCTGTAGATACCTAATTGCAGTGTAGATATACTCTTCAGCACTTTTGAAAATGTTATCCTGGAAATCTTGAAATTCTGAATCTGGTAAATTTTGATAATATAATTCTTTCTTTCTTTCTTTCTTTCTTTCTTTCTTTCTTTCTTTCTTTCTTTCTTTCTTTCTTTCTTTCTTTCTTTCTTTCTTTCAAAAGTCAAGTCTTTTGATAGAAAGTTTGTGTCAGTATTATCTTATAAATATATGGGATATTTTTAGAACAAGAAACAGAAGTCTCCAGAACACAAGACATGGTAGTAATGGGGGATTTTAGCCATCCTGACATCTGTTGGAACAGTAATATAGCAAAACATAAAATTTCCAAGAAATTCTTGGAAAGTGCTGGGGACAGCTTCCTGTTTCAGAAGGAGGAGGATGTAAGCAGAGGGGCAGCCCATTATGAACTTGATTACATCTAATGGGGAGGAATTATGTATAAGGATAGAAAACAGTTATGGCAATCATGAATTGATAGATTCTGTGGTCCACGGAAAGGAAGGAGTGACAGCAGCAGAATAAGAACAGTGGACTTCACAAAAGCAGACTTCAACAGACTCAGGACTGGTAGAATAAGTCTCTGGGCCAGAAAAATCCAGGAAAAAAAAGGGTTCAGAAAAACTGTCAGTTTCTCAGAGGCAATATTTAAGGCACAGCAGCAAACTATCCTGATGTAAAGAAAAAATAGAAAGACTAGAAAGAGGCAAATATGGCTATACTGGAAGCTCTTTAATGAGCTGAAAATCAAAAAGGAAGCCTACAAAAATTTGAACAAACTGCTGTGGGTTAGAACAAAAGAAGAGCATAAACCTTTTTGACTTGAGGGCCACAGATGCAATTTTTACTACCCCTGAAGGGCCGCTAGTCTCTGAGCAGTTCCCCTCTCCCACTATGCTCCTGTTCTCCCCTTCCCCCCCCCTGCAGCCAGATGGAAGGAGTTCAACAAGAAAACTGTACCAGAGAAACTGCATGTGTCCCTAGGCAATGGCTTCCTTTTGCAGCCAGGGGGATGGGAAATCAGTGCTCTCCTCCTTTTGGCTCTAGCAGTGACCCAGCAAACTAGGGACCCAGACAGAGTGCTTGCTCTCTGCTGGAACTGGATGAGGGGTGACTGATCTCCCCTCTCTCTGGTTTAAGCAGGGATCTCAGCGACTAAGGACACAGGTGGAGTGGTTTGCTGTGCTCCCTGCTACAGCCAGGGGGATGGGAGTGCTGATCTCCCATCCCCTTAGCTGCAATAAGAAGTCTTCACTGGTCTTTTAGCCTCATGACAGCACACTCTGGCTGGGTCCTTAGGAAACAACTTCCTCCTGCAGTCAGCGGGAGGGGAGTGGTGAGCCACTTTGAAAGCCCCTGCAGGCCACTTTTGGCCCCTAAGCCACAGGTTTGGAACCAGTGGTGTAAAGCATATAGGAACAAAATCAGAAAGTCTAAAGCACAAAATGAATTACACCTAGCAAAGGACATAAAAGCAATACAAAGAGGTTCTTTAAATACTTTATGAACAACAGGAAGGTGAAAGAAAGTGTCAGTCGTCGTCTTAGACGAGAAGGAGAACTAATGACATCAAGAAGACTGAGATTTTGAATACCTATTTTGCTTCAGTCTTCACTAGAAAAGTAAATTGCGACTAGATGTGTAACATGATGAATATTAACAAAAGGGGTAAGGAGGAAGAACCAGAATTGGGAGAGATCAGTTTAAATTAGATATATGGAAATTGATGGTGTTACTAAATTCACCATAGTATACTTAAGGAGCTAGCTGAGACAATCTCAGAACCATTAGTAATTATCTTTGAGAATTTATAGAGGATGTGTGAAGTCTCAGATGACTGGAAAAAGAAAAATGTAGTACCCATTTTAAAAGGGGAACAAAAGAGACTTGCAAATTATAGACCAGTCAGTCTAACTTTGATACATGGAAAGATAGTGGAACAAATTATTAACCAATCAATTTTTAAGCACCTAGAGCAGGGGTCTCAAACTCAAATCACCACAAGGACCACATGAGGACTAGGATATTGGCCTGAGGGCTGCATCACTGAAACCTTTTCATACAACAGGGCCACCAGTTTATTTAATTAAAGTTAAATTAAAAATTAATTGACTTCATAGTGATTTTAAATAAAATTAATTAATTGGGTTTAATTAATTGAATTTGAATGAAGTTTAATTGCAATTTAATTTTTAGAAAGGTTTTAATTAAAATTAAATTTTTAATAGTTTTTTTTAAAAAGGAAAAGGAAGGAAAGAAAGAAGGAAGGAAAAGAAAGAAAAAAGAAAGAGAGATGGAAGAGAAAGAAAAAAGAGAAGGAAGGAAGAGAGAAAGAAAAAAGGAATGGAAGAGAGAGAGAAAGAAAGGAAGAGAAAGAGAAGGAAGGAAGAGGAAGAAAAAAAGGGAAGGAAGGCAGAGAAAGAAAAAAGAAAAGAAAGGGAAGGAAGGAAGAGAAAAAAAGAAAAGAAGAGAAGGAAGGAAGGAAGAGAGAGAGGAAATGAAGAGAAGGAAGAAAGAGAGAGAAAAAAGAAACAAGGAAGGAAATGGAAAGGGCTGCTTGCAACCCCAAGCCCGGAGGGGAGGCAGCAGCCATAGCCTGGCTCCTAGCTGCACCCTGGGACTGGGCAGAGCCCCCCACAGAGACCTCATGGAGCTTCCTTCATGGGAGCCCTCCCCAGACCCCTCTCCTGTCACACACCTGAGCCCTGACCTGGCGCTGGGCGCTGAGTCCGCCTGCTCTGGTCATGGGGCTGCACTCCACCGCCGCTGCAGGCCACCGGAGTGGTGCGGGGCTCCCAGCCTTCCGCACGGCGGTGGCTCCTCCCCTCTCTGACTGCCCGGCAGTGGCTGCCGAGGCCCTGAGGGTTGGAGGGGGGGCATGGCCTGGCCCGGAAGCACTGCTGACGGCAGCAGGACCCCAGGTGGGAGACAGGCAGCCGCAGCCCAGCTGCTGGCTTCCAGCTGGTGGGGTGCAGGCTATTTGAAAAACTGGCCAGGGGTTGGGAACCCCTGAATGCCGTCTCTTGTCACAGTCCCCAGGAGGTAACACGTGTTTGAGACCCCTAACCTAGAGGATAATAGGGTGATAAGGAGTAGGTAGCATGATTATGTCAAGAACAAATCTTGCCAAAGGTATCTAATTTGCTTCTTTGACTGGATTGCTGGCCTATTGCAGAGGTTCTCAAATGGGGGTACGTGGGAAGCACTGGGGGAAAAATGTACCCCCTATGTTCAGAATTGGGCAGATGGAGAGAGGTGGGTACTGGCTAAGCACCTAGTGGCAAGGCTGTAAATTAGTAGACACACACAGAAGGAGGGCATGATCAAATAAGTTTGAGAACCACTGCTCTTCTGAATAGGGCAACTGTTGTAGATGTGATGTCTTGATTTTAATAAGGCTCTTTGACATAATTTCTCATGACATTCTTATAAGCAAACTAAGGAAGTGCAGTCAAGATGAAATTACTATAAAGGTGGGTGCACAGCTGGCTGAAAGACCATACTCAGTAACTACCAATGGTTCGCTTTCAAACTGGTAGGACATATCTAATAGGGTTCTTGAAGTGTTCTGTCCTAGGTTTAGTACTAATTATTATTTTCATTAATGACTTGGATAATAGAATGGAGATTATGCTTATAAAATTTGCAGATTACACCAGGGTGGGAAAACTTATAAGATTTTTGGAGGACAGGATTAGAATTCAAAATAGCCATGTCAAATTGGAGAATTGGTATAAAATCAACAAAATGAAATTTAATAAAGGTAAGTGCAAAGAAGTATACTTGGGAAGGAAAAATAAAATGTACAGCTATAAAATGGGGACTCACTGGCTAGGCAATAGTATTGCAGAAAAGGATAAAAAATTGTAAAAGATTTAGAAAACCTGACCACTATGGAAAGGTTAAAAAAACTGGGCATGTTTAATCTTGAGAAAAGAAGATTGTGGCTGGCGGGTGGAAGGGATCTGGTAACTTTGGAAATAGGTTAAGGCAGTGGTTTCCAATCAGTGGTCCACAGGCCAAAAGTGGCCCAGAGGGTTTTCAGAGTGGCCTGCCTCTCTCCTGTGGCTGAATGCAGAAGTATGACACTGTCTGTGGACTCAGGTGGAGCACATTGCCGTGGGGCTAAAAGACCAGTACAGACTCCTTGTTGCAGCCCAGGTGATGGAATTAAAGCGCTCCCCTCCTCCTGGCTGTAGCAGGGAGCATGGCAAAGCACTCCTGGGTCCATAGTGCTGAGGCCCATGCTGCAACCAGAGGGTTTGGAGCACTGATCTCCTATCCCCCTGGCTGCAAAAGGGACCCATTACCTAGGGATCCTGGGGGAGCACACAAGGATATAGGATGCATGCATTTCCCTGCTGCAACCAGGGGGGTGGGAGATCAGCAAGGAGAGAGGCAGCCTCCTCACCTAACTCCTTGTGTGGCTGAAGTGGGGTTGGAAGACTGCTGGCAGTAACTAATGGCCTTTCAGAGTTGTAAAATGAAATCTGTGGCCCTAGAGCCAAAATGGGTGGGAATCACTGTTAAGGCTTTTGTAAAGAAGATGGTGTTTATTTGTTCTCTATGTTCACTGAAGATAGGAGAAGAAATAATGTGATTAATCTGCAGCAAGGGAAATTTGGGTTAGATATTAGGAAAGATTTCTAACTATAAGGATAATAAGGTACTGGAATAGGTTTCCCAGGAAGGTTGTGGAATACTCATCACTGGAGGTTTTTAAGAACAGGTTGGCCAAACACCTGACATGGATTGTCTAGGAATACTTGCTCCTGTCTGAGTACGTGGTCTCTTTCAGCCCTATAGTTCTATGATTCTGTACACTACTTATAACAAAAAGAAAAATAATGAAAAGAGCAGTATAATAGGTGTAAACTGGAGATGGGAAAGTTTTCTGTTGTTCTCTTTCTTCTATAAAAATATATTATGGTGTATTTTATAAAAATTTTGTTGGTATAGTAGCTTTTTACATTTCCAAATGGCTAAAGATAAAGTGCATTCTTTTGTTTAAAAAAATCCAAATATTTTAGAAGTAAGAAGTTTTAGTTATAAGTTTATGGTATTAGACAGCTCTGGTGGGATGAGGGAAGTTAAATGAAGATTTTGGACTCCATTAAAGGTATTAATTAACTAGATGTTATTGATAAAGTGGTCAAAATGTCCAACAGAATTCTGAATCTCCTTTTTGTGTGATGTGCAATAGAAGTTAGATTACCTATCTGAAAGGTGAATTCTCTGAGATAACCTCTGTCTTCTGTTTTGATAAGCCTTTCCGTGTGTTAATGCACAAACCCAAACAAGCATATATGTCTTTGATACTAGACCTATTAGTTTGTAATCTCAAGATTCTTTCCTTATACAGCTTTTTTTATTTGCTTTGCTTTGTTGTTAGGAGACATACACAGAGATAGCTGGAATGCAGAGGTTTGGGGCCTTTTACATGGATTACTTGTACACAATGGAAAACACCAGTTGCAAAGGTACTCCTTTTCTTTGTTTTGCCCTCCCTTGAATAACAGAAAGCAAAGACTTTTTGAGAGCCACTTGGTCCTTGACCGGCTGTCCTCTACCTTACCTTAGATTTGTCTGTGGGTTGCTTGTTGGAGTAGTTTAATTTAAACTGACATGTGAGTTTTCTTAAATTCTTGGAATTCTAATCTGTTTTTTCTCATAGGTGATTGGAAAGATTTTTTTTTTGTAACCAGTAGGTAAACTGAAAGTAGTTTTCATATGTACTAGATTGAATTTCATGTGAAATGTCATATTTGAATGACTTGAATAAACAGAAAACCTGAGACTATTTTAAAAAAATGAAAAATAATTGTAGTTTTATAATACTTTTTCTGTGCTTTCTTCTTATTTTATATTTAGTTGATTTATGTGATAAGATCTTTAATTCGTAAGAGTTGATCTGTTTTTGCTTCTTATTTTCTACTTGATGTTTTAGAACCATGTCACATTTTTATGAAAAAAATAGCTACAACACCTAAATAAACACATTTATTATTTTGGGATAGTGGGATTAGCAAGTGCACAGAAGATGGCAGAGAGAATAGTATTTTAATTACACAGACTTTGAGGATTTATGAGAAAATAGCTCAAACCAAGTGTGTGTGTATATATTGACTTCTGCACTAATTATCAGCCATTCTTGAGCTTTCTAACTTTGACAATATGTCTGGTCTATTAAAAGGGTAGTTATTGCTACACAAGGCTAATTAATGCTTCAACATGTAGCATTTTTTACATTATAATTTTGCCATAAGTAACTCAAGGTCATATTCTCTGAGAATATGGTCTTATTCTTAGTAATAGTAAAGATAGTTTTTGATGGAACCAAAAAAGAAATCTCTTTTCAAAAGGTATCCTGTCTGGTGATGTTCCCAGCATGTGCACCAGATTTGCTGAATGCTGGGGAAGGGCACTCACCCTCCAAGTGCTCAATTTGCTCTACAAATTTGCTCTCTTCAGGTTTATAGATTGGATTTGACCTCAGATCTGCCAAGTATGGAATCACTTATGTTATTGGAGCAAAGAAATATCACACTCCAAAAGTCTCAAATATGTCTGTCTCTAGAAGAGAAAGACTACATTAGCGGAGTTCGGGGAATTCTCCTCTTTCTCCAATTTCAAGGACATTTTCTGGTTCCCTAGAAAAGAATTTTTCTCCCCTTTCCCTTGTTCAGCCAAGGTTATTGTTATTTTCAGTCAAAACCCCACATTGCGGATCTGGACTGTTAAATACCACCACGGATGCATTGGCCTTATCAGCCTTCTCTGGTTCCTTATCATCATATCTTGATGTATTGGAATAGGACTTCTCTGAATGTGTGTATAGATGAGGTTCAACCTCGAGATGTGAAAGACATTGATCTGATAGAGTCTGTGAACCCTGATAAGTGTCCTGTAACACAGAGTGCATTTTGTTGGAAAAGGAAGAACTAGTGGGACTGAGTGCCAGAACCAGATCCAGACTCTGTATGCATGACATCCCCGGATGAAAAAGTGGGAGATAAATCAGCTTCATCACCTTTAGAAGATGCGTTGGCTTTTCATGAATTAGTGAACCCCATGGGAAACATGCTAGATATTCCTTCACTTTCAGTTAATGAATCACCTCTCCCAATTTTTGGTATTTTGGGAGCAGCAACTACCATAGGATTATACTTCTGTTATTAGAGGGATTATGTCAACCTGCAAAAGCAGACAGATTCTAATAATTTTTCATTTTCTCAACCTTTATGAAAAAAGACTAATAAATTGTATCGGTTTTCTCAGGAAGGAATAGTTGCGTTCCACATCTGTTTGTGTCCAAATTCTTTAGGGGTAGAAGCTGCTTTACAGAGGTTGAAAGATGCCCTGATATACTCTACTCTATCTCAGCAAGAGGGAAAGAAACTACATGCCATTGGGAGAAAAATATTGTTTTCCACCAGTTCCGCAATATGCCTTTTGAGTTACAAGATAGTTGTGGCAAGATATCAGTACCATCATTGGGGAAAGATGTTATTTTTGAAAAACTGTGGGAAGGAGTGTAAGAGATGAGTGAATGTTTTGGTCACGGAAGGGCGGAATGTTGCTGAACACCAACAAATAACAGCATTTAACTCTTCGTATGTTTCAGCTTTGGCAGTAGCGTCAGCCATCTTTTTAAGGAGGTATATACATAGCTCAGATCAGTAAGTTTTCCTTATGAGGCAAAAGTGAGGATCAAGGATCTTCCTTTGAAGAGGAATGTTTAAATATTGTACATGTAGATGGAAAGTTAGAGAATATGAAAACTGAGATATACAGCTAGGTGTCTAGGTGTGGTTTTTTTTTTTTAAAAATATGAATAGGAGATCATGTACAGCTCCCAAATTTAGATACCAAAGGCAATTTCTGACTCGTTTTACATCAATTCCTTCTCAGTACCACAGAAGGAATGATTATCCTCAACCTCAACATTATAATTCTCCATGTTGTCAACAGAGAAAGAAGTCTTCTAAGTGCAGTAATAGTAAGGCAAGAGTTTTACAGCTATGTCATCTGGGAACCCCATGAGGTCTCAGATTTGACAGAAGGATTGGGAGTTTCAAGCCAAGCCTACTGGACATCAGTTTTTCACCCTTTGGGGATCATTTGTCCCATTTTTATTATGAGTGGAAATTTAATAACATTGGATAGATGGGTTTTGGAAATAATTGCTCCTGGATACATGGTCTTCCTCAAATCTCTGCCCCAAAACAATCCCCCTCCTTTATTCCTGTCTAGGGATTGAGCTTACCTCAAGTTATGAGCAAGTTATGAGCAAACCAGCATCACTTGACCAGATTTGCTACTCACCTGTCATCCAGTAGCACACAGTAATAAATACTGGATACTGCAGGCTCTCATAAAACCGCCTTCGTAGCCTTTACACTCAGTGTGTCTGTATTTTAGTTTTGGTAAAACTATGTTTCCTATTTGTCATCAGTTTGGTGAGAGAGATTTTGGGGTTTGGTGTGCTTTCTAAAGGACAACAGTTATCGACATACCAACAAGATATGATAGTTCTTTGAATGGACTAGGCTCTCATTCCTCATCCTTGTCTCAGATTTTTCTTCTTTTTTTGGTCTGAGTTTGCCCTGTTCTTTTATCTGTTGTTAGAGAAATGAGCTGGGAGTCAGTTTGATCCTGGTTCTAATTTTGTGTGACTTCGAGCAAGCTATTTGATATTTCACATCTATAAGGACACTAAAAGCTGCTTGTCACTGAAAATGAAATGAGACTGAATGGATGTTTCCTGAGGAAATCTTTTAATGAATAGTTAAAAAAAAAAAAAAAAAAAAGATATAAAACCTTCACCAGTAAAGCTTGAAGAATTTGTTGAAGTATTTTACTATAAAATAGTTCTTTAATAAAGTAGTCTCTACCGTCTTATGGTTGATTGGTGGCATGGGTACAGTGAGTTGGGCATTTCAATCCATTTCTTCCAAATGTCTATATCACAAGAACTACCATCACATTTAGCTCTAATTGGTATAGTTCTTGGCAGTCTCAGAACAGAAACCAAAGATTAATTGGTCATGGAGATTGAAAAACCCTTTCATTCCTGGGGTGATCCTTCAAAAACAGAAATGAGGTACAACAGTGAAAGAGTTTGTGTTTTGACTGCCTGTGCTTTACCTCTCCTGTGGATGAACAAGAAAGATTTATATCCTAAGGTTCTCCATCCAGTTTCTATCACAAGAATTGAGGATGAGATTCTCAGTTCTGCTTATGCCCCTTTATGCCAGGTACAGGGGATTTAAAAGCTCCAATTCCAACTTGGGGAGAATTCCTTGGTGCAGAAACTGAGGTCACAGTAGAGGTTATTGGGACTGAGGCAACAGTACAACACAGCACAGAGATTTTTAGCAGCATACCTATCCATAGGCAGCTGGGATCAAGCTTCTGTAATTTAGACAGCTTCTCAGGGCTGCCTAAAGTATCTGAGGCTGGTTTTTGTTTGCAAAAACATGGCCTAAAATCATCTTAATGGTATCTCTCACCTCTACCATCCAGCCAGTCTGCTTTTATATATTCCATACCACAGAGTCTCATTCTTAGTTTGTGCAACACTTAAAAGGAACAAAAATTCTAAAAAGTATAGATTAATTGTGTGTTAGCAGAAATATTCCATTTACTTTATTATATTTCCTGTGTAATTTTTTTTCTGGTAATGTATCTGGAGTCATAAGAACTGTATAAAAATAATTGACAAAGTTAATATTTTGACATTCCCAATTGTTGCCATTCATGTTACTGACTGAAAAAAAAATGCACTTTTCTTTAGTTTCTGGAAATCAGCAAGACCTTTCTTCAGCAAAAAGTGAAGATTTTGTAAATATACAGGAAATGTCTACAAAAAGTCTCATTGTGGGTCCACTTAATCTTCGATTGGATAGCAGTGCAATACACAGGATCATGAAAATGATGGTTTGTGCTGTGGAACATGAATATGAGCCATATAACAAGCCCAAGCCAGGTATGCTCCTTACTTAATTAAAAATGTTTTTTTTGTCAGTTATAATAGACTAGATTAGCACTGCTGGACAGTGCAAACTGCAAATATTGGAATTGGGGATGCAGAAAGGAAATTTAATCTCTATCTTCATTAGGAGTTGCACAAGCAAAAGCCAAAGGGAGGGTAAAGTGAATCAGCATATGTCCTGGCAACCCTAGCTGTTCCCTTCTCGGGCTAGCATGGAGCACTTTAGGGCTATGCTGTTCACCTACAAGTCCTCTGTTGGGTGGAGGCTTTATATTGTCACAATAACCACACTCCTGAATGCACTTTTTCCTCTTAAAATACCAGAGAATAAAGGAAATCTTCAGGGTGGGTTAATGTGTCTGAAATAATGGCATGAAACAGAAAAAGTGAATGGATACTAATTATGGCCAGGTGCTAAGATTCACATTTAAATAAAACAGAGAGCGCTATGGGTTATTCACTCTACAAGTGTGGAATTCCAAGTGAGGAAAAGAATTCATTATTCTTATATTTAATGTTAGGTAGCCTAATGTACAAGGGATAATATTCCCAAATGTAGAGAGATACATAAAGATTAAGAAATTGCACCTAAGTTTTACTAATTCACAAAAAACCCAAACCAAAACAAAAACCAAACAACTCCCCCGCCCTGATACTCCCCCTCCCCCAAAACAAAACAAAAAAACCAACCACCCTGGTCTAGCCACTGTAGAAAATATTTATAGATGATTCTGGGCCTTTCTGCCCAACATCAGTCCCAGGCAAGATAATGCAGCAACTGATTTAGGACTCAATTAATAAAGAACAAAAGGAGTATAATGTAATTAATTCAAATCAACATGGGTATATGAAAAATAGATCCTATCGAACTAACTTGCTATCTTTTTGATGAGATTACAAAATTCATTGATACAGTGAATGATATATATGTAAAATACCTAGATTTTGATAAGGTGTTTGACTTGGAACCGTAGAATGTTTTTGATTAAAAAATTAGAATGATATAAAATTAATATTGCACACATTAAGTGGATTAAAAACTGGCTAACTGAGATGCTTCAAAGTGTGGCTACAGAACTTCTGAATGCGTAAAGCCACCTTCATGGAACTGTGTGCAGAGCTTGCCCTTGCCCTGTAACGCATGACACAAAAATGAGAGCTGCCCTCACCATGGAGAAACGTGTTGCAATTGCTGTGTGGAAGCTGGCAACTCCAGACTGCTACTGGTCGGTCGCAGATCAGTTTGGAGTCGGCAGGTCCACTATTGGGTTGGCGCTGTCACAAGTGTGCCGAGCCATCAATCGCTTTCTGCTATGGAGGACGGTGACATTGGGCAGTGTGCGTGAGATTGTGGATGGATTTGCATACACAGGATTCCCTAACTGTGGAGGGGCAATAGATGGCGCACACATCCCTATTTTGGCTCCAGACTATCTTGCGACGTAGTACATAAATAGGAAGGGCTACTTCTCCATAGTGCTGCAGGCACTTGTGGATCACCGGGGCCGTTTCACAGATATGAATGCTGGGTGGTCAGGAATGGTGCACGATGCTCATGTTTTCAGGAACACGTGGCTGTACCAGAAGTTGCACGTGGGGACCTTCTCAGATGAAAAAATTAGTGTTGGGGATGTGGAGATGCCCATAGTGATCCTAGGATACCTAGCCTAGTCACTGAGGCCATTGCTCATGAAACCGTACACTGGCAACTTGCATCCCAGCAAGGAGTGGTTCAGTTATAGATTTAGTAGGTGCAGAATGACTGTGGAGTGTGCCTTCAGCCATTTAGCGGGGTGCTGGTGCTGTTTGTATGGGAGGCTGGACTTGAATGAGGACAACATTCCAGCCATGATTGCAGCATGCTGTGTTCTTCATAATCTTTCTGAAGGTAGGGGAGAGAAATTTTCCCCAGGGTGGGCTGCTGAGGCTGAGCGCTTGTAGGGTGTGTACGAACAGCCGGACTCTAGGAGTATTGGGGGTGGGGGGGCACAACGGGGAGCTGTCTTTATAAGGGAGGCACTGAGGGAGTATTTCAGTAATGAAAACCCATAGGGCACTGCAAAAACGGGGGGGAGAGAGGGAGGACTTTCTTGTGATCAAATGAATAAAGACTGTACATAAGGTAACGAATCTTGGCTCTCTATGAATAAAGACACTGTGCACAAGGTGAGCTTAACTTTTATTAATAGAAAAAAAAATAGGCACCAAACATTCAACATGCAATCACTGTGAGGCACTATGAACGGGGGGGGGAGAGGTGTGTGCACGCGCATGTGCGCGTGTGTGTGTAAAACAGCTCCTGGCTCCCAATGTTTGCTGCACTGCTTTCAGTCTCCTGTTCATCCTCCAGCTCCACTTCCTCATCTATCATCTCCTCGTCCCAGTCTGCTCCGGTATCCATTGGCTGCGGGGGTGCCAATGTCTCCACAGAAGTCTTGGGGGTGGATGTGGGATCCTCACAGAGGATGGCTTCCAGCTCCTTGTAAAATCGGCATGTAGCTGGCGCCGACTCAGAGCGCCGGTTTGCCTCCCTGGCTTGGTGGTAGCTTATCCTCAGCTCCTTCACCTTTGATCTGCACTGCAGTGTGTCCCTCTCATACCCTTTCTCCGACATGGCCCAAGAAATCTGGCCATAGGTATCAGAATTCCTCCTGCTGCTGCGTAGCTGTGCCAGCACAGTGGACTCTCCCCAGATGCTGATCAGGTCCAGCACCTTGGCTGTGGTCCAGACGGGAGAGTGTTTGCCACGCTGAGCTGCCATTGGTTTTTGAAAACATAGCTGCATTCCATGCTGAACAAACAGGAGGTGACAACAGGGGAAAAATACAAAAATTCCTGGGATTCACAAGCGGGAGAGGCTACTCGCAGCAGAGTGCAAGTGGAAGACCAGAGGGGACAGGATTGGAAAGGTGGGACAGTTCCGGAGGCTGCTTAATGTGCAATAGAACTTTGTCACCGCACACACTCACGCTACCGTGCAACAGCCATTCCACAATGATCGCTATTCCTCTTGTGCAGGTGATTTTATCATTGCGTGACAACAGGGCTGTTGTCGTGCAATGAGGAGGATTCGTGTGTGTATGCTGTGCTTGTTATCGTGCGATAACACTCTAGTGTGTACAAGGCCTCACTCTATATTGGTCAACAAAGAAAAGGTGAAGGGGTCACCTAAAGTCTTTGAGTATCTACTTGAGGAATGAATGTTTAATAATGGGTTCTTCAAGCAGAGAAAGATGTAACATGATCCAATGACTGGATGTTGAAGCTAAACAAATTCATATTGCAAATAAGGTATACATTTTTAACAGGGAGAGTAATTAACCATTGGAACAATTTACTAGAGATTGTGGTGGTTTCACCATCACTGGCAATTTTTAAATCAAGATTAGATGGCTATCTAAAACGTATGCTCCTTGAATTATTTTTGGGAAATTCTGGGGATTGTGTTATACAGGATGGAAGACTAGATATAATCATAATAGTCCTTTCTAGCCTTAAGATATTGTTTATTTTAGATTTACTTATTTTAATGATATACCCAATTTGTTTGTGTAATCCTGATTGATTTTTAGATATTGTGGAAGGAAACAGAACTATGCCAAACTCAGAAGAAGTAGCATCTTTGGAGGAATACATTCCCACTCGACTCACAAGCTTGACCATTCTTAAGTGCAGCATTACAATCTCTATGGCTGAATTCAATTTATTGGGTCATTTGCTGCCTATAATCATGGGACAGAAGGTATGACATTTTTATCTGATAAAATTTGTATATGATTTCTCAGTGTGTTTATATAGTTATGTTATAAAAATAGCCTAAAATTTAAAGTACGTTAAGGTTGCATATTTAAGCAATCATTGTCATGGTTACAGAACTAGCTGCATCTGTGTCCTCTTTTTTTGCTCTCTCTCTCTGAGCACTCACTCAAGTCTTATGCCCATGGCTTTAGATTCTACCTTTTTTAGACCAAGCACTTGGGTACAGAACTCTCTGTGTCTACTAGTCTTACCAAGTAGGTACAAATAGGTTTAGTATCTTTTGGTCTTCCCTTCAGGAGTTTGTGACCAGTAGTGTCTACAATAACCAGACAACCTTTTAAAACCAAAGTACCGTTTATCATAACAGTAGAAGCAAAGTGGTTAGAGAGAAAGTATGTGAAAACTATAGCCAATCTATATGCATGTCTATTTTACCATCCTTTGAAAGTAGCCTCAGCTGGCCTGCCTTCTTCACCCATGCAAGTTGGGTGCCTGTTTCAGTCTGCTGTTCCAGAACAACTGCTAAATAGTCATTGCCTCTCTCTGTTGAGACTCCTTTTTTAAATTGCTATCATCCTTTTGTTCTTCTTGGTTCCTGGGCTTGGCCCTTGTCATCAAATCTGGGACTGGAAATTGGCTGGATTCAGGTGGTAGAATTTTCAAAACTAATAGTTTGGTTATTGTCTTTTAAAACTGTTAAGAGTTTACTGCAGATTGATCTATCTTGGCCCATTGTTTGCTCCCTCCTTGCTTTTCCTTACAGCATATTAAATCAAACTATATTTTCAAACTGAATATTCATACAGTAAACATCCCAATAACCAGGTCAAAATACAGTATTCATCGATTATTAACAGAGCAGCTCCACTCCAGTCAAATTTACATGCTAAGAGATGCCAGAATTAAGTTTACCTGTGCATACTTTTTTGTCTCCATCACAGACGGTTGGGTATGTGACACTACGCTCTGCGAGACCACACTCTCTCCCTAACAGAGAGAGTGGTATCGTGGAGTGCAGTTTCGCATACACAGCACTTCGTGATGCCACAAAAATGCTGCAGTATTTCACTTCATGGTATGTATGGATCACTTGAAGTACTTTTCAGTCAAATCTGGCCCACCATAGCAAATGAGTTTTCTGTTCTAGGGTTACCTCTGGAGAAAGTTCTGTCTTCCACCCAAATGAGCTTTACTCTTATTGTTGGGAATTCTATTGTGCCAGATAAATGTATTTATCAACCATTGTGCCAGATAAATGTATTTATCAACCATGATCTTTGTCCTGGACCTTTAGTCATCCTTTATCCAGGAGCTGCAGGTATCCTAGGCTTAGAACTTGGAGTGATTTGAGGAGAAGGTCTGGACCTTGAAGTTGATTTGAAGTTGTGTTGGAAGCCATTGCAGAGAGTGGAGTGAATGCAAGTGTAGTAAAAAGTAAGAACGCAAGACATAAGGCGAAAGATGAGGCCTGAGGCCTGGTGAACTAGGCCAGGATACAAGTTGTGCCTTTCCCTTGCATCAGGACATACCTATGTTAAGTATACTTGCAAGTTTGTAAGTCGTACTTTTCATTGTGCTTCTGCAGTAAATTTAGCCGAAGTGCCTTGGTTCTGAATGAATCCATGGTCATGTCGATTCATTTGATTGTGACGCGGTGTCTAGGGTAATTGGCAGACTGGGACAGCCCACATACAGGGAGCTCATACACGCAGCCACTGATTAACAAACTGTCAGCTGTCTGTCCGATTAATGACTGAGTGACAACAGCAAAGAGGCAGGGGTCTTCTGTAAAATAGGTTTTATTACATGATCGTGTTCTATCGAGACATACACACATGAGGAACAAATCAAGTTGGTATAGGGTATTTTATTTCTGGCATTTCTTTACTTTTCAGTGCTTTACTTTGCTGTCATTTTCTTTTATGTCTGGTAAATATGATACCCACCTGAAATGTTACCTTCCTGAGCCTCAACCCACCTGAAAGGTTACCTTCTGTCCCTCAGATTTAGAATTCTTACCTTCCTCGAGATTACCCTGGTCTGAGACCCTGGATGGTCCTGAACCAGTAGGAGGTTTAAGGTCTAATATCTCTTGATACATCAGGGGTAAAAGCAGGAGCTATTAACACCAGAAAGGGGAGATTTCCAGCTTTCCAATGGGAAACAACACTTAATTGCTTCTGGAGTGAGTCAAGAGATTGAACTTTAAAACTGTACAGGACTCTTGTTTTTGCTGTACACATATTAACACAGCTACCCTCCTGGAAATTGTCCACAATTTTCTGACTATCAAAGCTATTTTAAAAGTTTTAAAAATGTCTCATTTATAATTCATTCCTTCTGAGACCTTTACAGTTTGACTCATTGTGTTAGTAAGTGAGCCTGTATTTACAGGCTGAAGGATATGAGAAATAACTTCATTAAAGACATTAAAACTCTCTGTGAAGGATTTGTATTTTTAATTGGGCTTGTTTGGGTTGAGTAAATGGCTTGCTTGCGATTTAGTCTCTCTTGAGTTATGTAGCCATTTAAGACTCAAATTGGTAAAATCTTTATAGCAGATCATCATGTATTCTGCGTAAACATTTACATTTTATAATAATTGGGTGTCCGTGTCGAGGCCAGTGATGGCTTATCATCCAATTTCTTATGCTAAAGCTGAGATAGGCAAAATGTGCAGTTTGTGGGTCACGTGTTGTCTAGCACATATCTGAGTTCTTTCTGTTAGACATCGTGAGTGATTTACAGTTAGGTAAATGTGTTAATTTGAATTGTTTAGTATCTTTTCTTTATCTTTTTGATGCTTTTGAGCTATAATTAACATACTCCTCTGTAGTAAATCCATCTTTCAATTCTGACATTCATGAGCATCATTCTGAATAACGCAGTAAAGCCAATGTCTTGGGCTACATATTTGTTATGGCATTTTTTACCAGAAATTATGGAGCAGTAATTGTATATGTAGTAAAAGTCACAGGGTTCGTGATTTTTCTTTTATTCTTGTTATTTATTTATTTAAAAGCTTTGACAGTTGAGGAGCAGGAGCCCTGGTGATGGGAGGGAGGGTGGTAGGCAGGGAGTGCAGGATGAACCTAGGCTGCGCTCACCCCTCAGAGGTAGCTCCTGTGGCTCCTGTCACAGAGGGCTGGACTCGGTTCTGTGCTTCAGGTTTTGTGACCTGCATACAGGGGTCACAGCACTGCTCAGGATTTGACCCAGCTGCTCTTCTATCATGAAGAATTTATTGAGTTTATATCAAAAGCTTCAGTGAGCTGGCTAGTGAAACAACGTAGAGGCTGAGGCAAAGGCTCCTATAGCATGAGGGGTGAGGTAAGGATTTTGGACAACCTTGAAAAGTGCAAGTGGAAACTACAGTTAGAAAGTAACATCCATAAACATAACATAACATAAACCAGTAGGAGAGCAATTCAATCTCCTTGGACACTCTGTAGCAGACCTCAAAGTTGCCACACTTCAACAACAGAACTTCAAAAACAGATTTCAGCATGAAACTGCTGAGCTGGAACTCTTATGCAAACTTGACACAATCAGATTGGGTCTGAATAGGGACTTGGAATGGTTATCTCATTACAAAAAGTAAATGTCCTTGTTCACACATTCTCATCTTCTAATCAATTGTTGTGAATGGGCCTCATCTACCCTAACTGAATTGACTTTGTTATCACTTGCCCTCCTCATTGTAATGTTTCTTACCCTCTCAAGTGTATATATACCTCCTAACTGTAGTTTCCACTTCATGCATCTGACAAAGTGGGTTGCAGCCCATGAAAGCTTATGCCCGAAGAAATTTGTTAGTCTTCAAAGTGCCACAGGACTTTCATTGTTTTTGCTTAACTTGTGGCATTTCCTAACTTTCCAGAGCTTAAACTGAAAACAACACTTTTTTAGTTTACATACAATTTTATAAAAAAAAGTAATCGTAGAATGGAGAACTGAACTGCCAAAGCAAGCAGTCTAGCTGCTAGGAAATTATAGGCATGGCACACAAACTTATTAGCCATTCCAAAACTGGCAATCTTCTAGTAGAGCTGCACCAACAGTATTATTTATAGTTGACTCTCTAGTACAGGTCCATAGTAGTGCTGCAGAGATAGAATTGTTCTTACTGGCTAAGCCAGACTCTCATTACATGGAAAGCAAAAAGAGAAAAATAGGAATAGGTTTAAAAGGAACAATTACACCCCATGGAAGGATCATACTGGGAACTTTAGGATCACATCTCAGGTTTTGATTAGGATTAATTGTATCCATTTTAGATATTGGCATCCTCTGATTTATTTTCTCATATGACCATTTTTCAATGGAGGCCTAATGGTTTGGTGGTAGATTCGTACATCCCAGTGGCAGTGGTGGCAACCATGATGATGAAATTTACTTCCACTTCTGCAGTTAGGTCCTTGTAGCTGTAGGAAGCTGTCAAGCCAAGTTAAACAAGATGTCAGGTGACCACCAGAAAAGCAACATCCAGGATAGGTGGCAAACTTTTCCATCAAAATGAGCTAATAAAAACATGTAACTAGTGAATCCTTGTTCTAACGTTTCCTGTCTTTCTCATACCCTTGTAGTTGTGTATTATAGCAGTTTTGTATGGATTTTGAAAATCCCTAATCAATTTATAGTTGAAGCACACCCTGTTAGCAGTAGCTTATTTCATAAATAATCTTTATGTAACCTGTTTATGGATCAAAATGAACTTTATTACTTTTTACCCACTTTGGACATCTTTGCATAAAGGCCATCTGCACAACATCACCACAACAAAAGGGACCATCTGTTTGTGTGGAGCTGACATAGCAGCTCCTGTGCCACACCCCTTTCTGCAGCTGGAGTGTGGCCAGAGCTTGATGTGTTAAATTTCAAAATTTTAACTTTTGGAAATTAAATGCATTATTTTATTGTAATAGTTAAGGAATTTGTCACAGTTAAAAGCACCTCGTAGTGAAGAGTATTGTAAAGATTATATCAGTAAGCATGAGTTTGGCATAGGTACTTCACTTTTAAGTGTAACAAACAAGGAGTCCTTTAAAAGTGTCACAGGAGTCTCCTTGTTTGTTTTGAACTAGACTAACATGGCTACCCCTGTGGAACTTGTCACTTTCAAGTGGTGAAGCAATGAGTAAATAACCTTTATGGACTAGTATACTGTACCTTCACATACTCTGTATCTGAAAACTTGTTACAGGAAAATTATTTTAGAAGTATTTCAGACTCTAAATATGTTAGTTTTCCTTTATTATATTTTTTCTTTTTCTTTCTAGAATTCAAGTGGTTTGTTAAATGCTACAAGCTTCCAGCCTTTACGACCATTGCCTGCTATTAGAATGTTGATGGACAAAATTAATCTGGAACATTCTGTGCCAATGTATGCTGAACAGCTTGTGCAAACAGTCAGCAGCCTTAGCCAGCCTTCTGATAACCTACTTCATTACTGTTATGCACACTGCTATCTTAAGGTAAAAGAAAATATGACGTGCATTTATTATTATAGAACACTGAAAAGAATTAATGCAAATACAGATAATCCTAAATGCTAAGAGTTGTGATATTTCAGAGCATGTTCACTAATGCCAAAGGGATAATATATAGCAAATATCAGAGGCTTGGTTTTTCACTCTTACCTCATGCGAACATGCCCATTACTTGAATGAGAATTCTGTCTCTGTAAGGAATGAAGGCTGAAGTCTGCAGAGCCAATTAATTATTAGTGTTTGTTCAAATTATTTGGAGAAAAACATTTGCAAAATTGGATTTTATACTAATTTGGTTAATAAATTTGTAATAAGTTGTCTTCATAAATTCTGCAGTGCTATGAAGAACCTGTTTAGTATGAAATTATATTTGCCCTTGATTATAGTGAGCCACACATTTTAAGACTCTTTTTTTTTTTTTTTCTTCAGAATATTAATTCTAGCACTGTTGGGTATGGGAGGAGAACCTCTACATATTGCATTTTAATATGCTTTGTGAGGAGAGGCCCTTTTCTAGGTTGAGGTGTTTTAAAAAGCCATTGAAAAATCACTTTGAGAGTGTGCAATTGGCATCTGCTAAGATTTTAGAACCATCTGTTGAAACTTTGCCTCTTTTAGATCATCAGGACAGTTAGTTTCCCTGACAGACCAATTGCAGTGGTCAGAACAATTTTAAGGGTCTTTGGGTGTGACCATAATATTATAATTTACTACCATGACTACTAATATTATTGCTAACTTCAACTGTGTCATTTGAAAGTAGAGTGACCATATAGCAAGTGTGAAAAATCGGCAGAGCTGTGGAGGGTAATAAGTACCTATATAAGAAAAAAGCCCTCAATATTGAGACTGTCCTTATAAAATTGGGACATCTGGTCATCCTATTAAACATACTCCAGTCCTCCCCTGAAGTTGTCTAGTAATACCATAACATTCTGACAATGTCCTTGTAAAACAGTAATACTGTGTTCCATAATTACATGACAAGTTTTCAGTTTTTTTGGATGATATGTTCATCTAATATCACATTTAAAATAATTAGGACAGCAGTATCATATTCAACTCTCCTAAATGCTTTTCAAGTTCTTATTAGATTTTCTTCTTTTCCCAAAGTTAATACATAAATGTTAAAGAAAACCATTGATGTTTTCTCCCAGGGATGTTGAGAGGAGCAACTTTTAAGCTAATTTTTTATCTTTCGGTTTTAGTCTAAACTAGGGGTTCTCAATCCCTGGCCCACGGGCCAGAAGTGGCCCGCAGGGCTTTTTAAAATGGCCCGTGCTGCCCAGCTGCTCTCCCATCCTGGCCAGGCTCCAGGGGCTGCCAGCGTGGTTGAGGGGTGTGCTAGGGGGTGGGGTGGCGCGGGCTGGCACTGCACAGCACGGCTGGGAGCAGGAGGGAAGGTGAGCCGGCGTGGCTGTGGGCTTGCTGGCTGCGGGAAGCGTGCCGTGACTGGGGGATGGGGGGGGCTGGGGCCACGGGCTGACATGGCCGTGGGAGGAGGGGGGTGGAAGCGTGGGCTGCCCTGTTGCTGTAGCCCAAACGGCTGCCCACAAACTGGCCCTGTTCCTGGGCCTCCAGCCCCCACCCTCTTCTTTTTTTTTTTTTTTTTTTTTTTTTTTAAAGAAAACTTTAATTTTTTTTTCAAATTTTTTTAAAAAAATCATTTTGGCTTGAGGGCCATGAATATAACTTTTACAACCCTGAAGGGCCACTAGTCTATTTAATTAAAATTTTATTTAAATTTAATTAATTGATTTTAATTAAAAGTTAATTTTAATTTAATTAATTTAATTGTAATGTAAATTTAATTAAATAGACTGGTGGCCCCTTGGGGTTCTAAAAATTATATTTGTGGCCCTCGAGCCAAAAAGGTTGGGAACCACTGGCCTAAACATATGAATAGTACTCTCACTGGAAGTGTGGCAAATGTGTTGAAAAGATTCAGCTGAACAATAACTAATTTTCAAAGTAATACAGAAAAAATTTAAACAATTCTAATTTACTGTGTAGAATACAATTTAAATACAATCATATTTTAGTCAAAATAATAAAAGTTTTGAAAAAAAGCTACTATTGTCATTAAAGCCCACTGTTTTTGTAAAAATATTACTCTAACTACAAAACAGCTTTGCATGATTTGCATTTTCTTTGATTTGTTTTAAATATAAAGTGTAATATGATAACCCCTTTTTTCCCCATTTCCCATTTGCTTCTCTTTTAACTCTTCTTGCCTCTCTCTGTCCTTTTTGCTCTCATCTACTATTCACTTACCGTAGCTCCCCATTATTAGTCTTCCTTTCTGATTTTGACTCCCGGGTTTCTATCTCACTCATCTTTAGTGATTTTAGCTTTCATGTTGTTAACCCTTCCAACACCACAGTTGTGTGTTTCCTTATCCTGTGGTCTTCATTTGATGTGCAGCACTGGTTCAACTTTTGCAGTCACTGAAAGGGCCACTTTGTGTGCTGAACGTCACCAAGCACAGCTGTCACTTATCTCTCTGTTGCTGCCTTCCCCATCTCTGATCATCATTTGGTATGTTCCAACACCATCCATTAGGCTCCCTCACCCAAGAAAACCTTGTCACTCAATCTTTCTGTGACTTCTAGTTCATCAGCTTTGATGATTTCTCATCTGCTTTCAGCTCAGTTCTCTCTTTCTGCTTTTTTCTTCACTTTCTTCCATCAATACCATCTCAATACTTTCCTCCATCAATACTAATCTCTTTATTTCTCTCTCTTTTATGTCCGCCGCCCTTGACTTTTTTGCCCCTCTCTCTCATCTGAAGGTCACCCCTGCAATCCCAACGCTGGCTCACCCCCAATTTTCTCTGTCCTGTTCTTGTGCTGCAGAGCATCTCTGGTGGAAATCCCATGACCAGTCTGACTTGCCTCCATTACGAATTTGTTCTCTCTTACTTCTCCAAATTAAGTGGATCTCTTATCCACTATCTCAGCCAGCTTTTCAACACCTTTGAGTCACTCTTCAAACCTTCTCCTCCTGCTGCTTCCACTTCTCTGCACATGATCTTGTCAATTTTTTCTTGAAAGAAAATGAGAAAAGTGCAACTTGAGAGAGCCTTTCTTTCTTTCTTTCTTACACAGCTGCAGAAGTTTTTCATCTGCTCTCCTCCTTGAACCTCTATACTTCTCCAGTGGCCCTATGCATCTCATCTCCTGTTATCCCTCGTGCCCACTTTCATCTTCTTCCCTTATTCTCTCCTTAACTTCTCATTTTCCTCTATGGCTCTTTCCCCTCACAATACAAAACTTTCTCTCCCATGAAAAAAAAATCCATCCTTCACTGCCCCCCTGCCTTATTAGCTGTGGCCCCATCTCCATTTCATTTCTAATTTAGTTGAAAACACTGACTTCAAATGCTGTCTGGATTTCCTCATTTCCATTTTCATCCTAAACTCTCTTCAGTTTGGCTTTCACTCTGTCTCTACTCCAGACCTGTTATCTTCTATCCAAAGGAAAATCTCAGCCAGCCTCTCTGGTGTTTTCTCATGGATGTCTAGCTATCAGGTCAAGTTCAGCATAGTTAAAATGGAGTTCTTAATCTCCCTCCTCCTCTCTAAATCCTCTTTCCTGATCACTGTGGATAACACCACTATCCTGCTCGTCACTCAGGGTAACTTAGGTGTCATATTTGACTCAGACCTCTCTCTAGGAGTCTCACATCTATATCTAAATCTTACAGATTCATTCTGAATCAACGGCCTTTCCTATCCATCCAGCCAGTTAAAACTGTCGACTAGGTTCTTATCATCTTACATCTCGATTATAGTAACATCTTTCTCTCTGGCCCTAACAAATGCAGTCTTTCTCCACTCATATGTTCTTCAAAGATTATTTTCCTTGCTCTCACTTTGATAATGTCACCCCTCTCTTTGTAGCCCTCAATTGGTTCCCTCTTCTGTAGCGTATCAAACATAAGCTACTTGTCTTCATTTCCAAGTCTTTTTCGAGCTTATCTGCATTCTACTTGATCCTCTCTCATTCAGTGTCAAAAAATTCACTCCCACTTTAGATTAGCCTATAATGACAGCCTCCTTATTAACTTTTCAGACTCATTTGTGCTTTCTCCCTTCAAATCCTTCCTTCAAACTCTGCTTTTCTGTGGTAACTTGACAACAGTTTGGCTGCTGGTGTGCTGAGAACACAGCCTATCATCCTCACCAATCTTTCTTTCTTTCTTTCTTGTACTTAGATGTATGCTATACTGGGCAAGGAGTGTCTTTTTGTTTTCTGTTTATGTAGTTCCTAGAACAATGGGATCACGGTTTATGACTAGTGTTCCTTGGTGCTATAATAATAAAAATAACAAATAGCAATATGCTATTGTAGGGATGATGTTTAAATCTGAATGGGTGAATTAAAATAAATTTTAAGTAGTTTTTTCAAATGATATATTTCACTTAAAGTAAAACACTTGCACATTTTTATTTTTGGAGAGAACTTGGACATGAGGAATTTTTGTGTGTGCTGGGAAAATATTCCCTAATTATGATCAATGATTATTATATGTTTAATTTTAACAAGTTGATATTTTGGGGAGTTGGTCTGAAAACTGGAAATAATTTGATGTACAGTTACCACAAAGAAAATAGAAGCTGGTAGATCTAATTTTGTGCTTATTATATCATACATCAGTACATAGTTTGACCTTTTTGTTTGTTTCAGGTATTTGGTTTTCAGGCAGGATTGACCTATTTGGACATTAGAGGATCATATTGTTTACCTGCTCCAATTATCCCTTCATTTAGTACTGCTATATATGGCAAACTGCTTAAATTTCCCAAATATTGGTAAGTATTAAACTTTTACGATAGGAAACAGTAGCAGATAATCTTTCACTTAAGTATTGTGTTTAAACTTATTGACAGAGGTTAAACATGGATGGAATTGTATTTTGTATAGTTCCAAATGTATCTGTAGGCCTTTTTATTTCTTGTAGCATATGCTATCATGTCAGCAATAGAATGTGCTGGAGTGGATGTAGCTGTGAATTGGAACTGTACGCCCTTGTTTGGTTGAATAAATTAAATGAATAAGCTACAAAAGCCTTTAGTAAATGTTTTGGTTTTTTTAAAAAATGGAAGTCTTATGGACCAGTTCATCTTTGAGTGCTGGTCCCTATGTGTATTCCATACATGAAGACACATGCACGCCATGGGAATGAAATTGAAGATTTCTAGCAAGTAGTGTATGTTAATCTATGCCTGCACAGTTGCTCCCCTTGTACTCTGAACCACGGGCATAGGGAGCAGTATGGGCCACCCCTATTCATTTCCTTAATGCTTCTACATGGTCTGAGGTGGAATCCTGTGTCTAAATGGGTCGGTTCAGTTGGTGACTCTTTTTAATGTTTGTGTTTTTTCTTACTGACATAGGTTAAACATAGATGGAATTTTTTTGCTCCACCTTCTGGCAGCCTTGGGAATTTGTGTCAACAACGAAAAGTTGACATTGACTTCCAGAAGGACTATGAACTTTATAGGAGTGACCCTAGATTTGACCTCAGCAAGGACCTATGATCTTAAAGAAAGATTCCAGACCATGAATAATTTGAAGACTATCAGTCTGCCTTTTCCTACAAGGCCACATGGCATCATGTTCTTATGTAACACCATTTGCCAGATGGCTCATATGTTCATGGCTGACCCACTATACACTATTTTTCATATGCCTTCATCCAAAATTTGTCCCTAAAGTAATTCCTGACTTTTGCATATATCAGCCTGTCCACACACCGATATTCTTTACAAAATTTCATGCTTCTAATGAGGAGAGGAGACTTCACTCTCTGGACATCACATGAGCTCTGACATTCTACCTGCAAAGGACAAAACCAATTAGAAAATCAACAAGGTTGTTTTGGCACTATAGTGCCTTATATAGTCATGAGGAAAAGCATTATCTGCTTAGAGATTCTCTAAGTGAATCTCTAGCTGCATCATTCTGTGTTAGTATTTATTCCTTCACAGGATGGGGTGAGAGTCTATTGCACTAGGGCACAAGAACATTTCTTCGAGAGGTATCTATATTGGATATCTGTAGGGTGGCTACCTGGAACTTCATCCATCCATTTACAAAGCATTACGCATTAGTTTAAGCCATCTCTGGAGATGCAGCTTTTGAGACTACAGTATTACAACCATCTTTGTTAACTGTATCCTCATTCCTCCACTTCTAGTTAAATATTGCTTATCAGTCATCCACACCTGGAATACAGATAGGGTCCAGGACTTGAAAAAGAAATGGAGGTTACTGATCTGTAACTGGAGGTTCTTCATGATGTGTGGTCCCTATCTGTATTCCACTACCTGCCCTTTCTTCTTCCTGCTTCAGATTGTATCTGATTTGCAGTAAGAATAGGAACTGGAGAAGCAGTTGGTATGCACTGTGCCTTATACCCTTGGTTTGGAGCCCAAGTGGAGCAACTATGCGGATGCGACCAATTTTGTGTGGTCGTGTGTGGCGTGCATGCTTACCCACATTTGGAATACAGATCACGTATCTCAAAGAGCCCACTTTTACAGGTAAGTAACTTCCATTTCTCATTCTTTCTTGGATGAATACCAAAGATAAAGTTTATCAGTTGACATCAAGTTTAACGTATTTAACTGAAGAGCTTTGCTCTCACTTCAGTCAAAATCAATCAAACACAGGGTTTCAAACAAAGTAGGGTACTAATCTACAATCTAGCTCCACAAAGAAGTTTTTTTTTTTTTTTTTTAAAGTATGCCTTTTAATGATTTATTTTTGTTTTAAAAAATACTTTCAATTAAATATGACTTTTTGCCTGTCATAGCACAAAAATCAGCAGAAGTTGTTAGGTTTTTGCCTCTGGTTATAAAATGTAACATATTTTTGCTAACATTCTTCTTGAGGAATATTATTTAAAAAGAGGCATAAATGAGCGACAAGAGAAGTTAGCATGTTAAAAATACTGTCCTAATATTTAATATTTTATACACATTAATGGAGAAGATTTACAATAATTTGTCTTAATATTTGAAATATTCAAATCTCCTCCCATTTATATATAATGCTACATTTGAAAATATATAAATATATGTTAACATAGTGCAGCTATCAATAGTAATCTTAATGGATATGATTATTTTAAAATAATCAGTACACCACCAGATGGTGGTAGATTAATTTTAGTTGGTTATATTTTTCATTGATACTTTACAAAAGCACCTAATACATTATGTGAAATAGTGTGCTCATCTTTAATTTTGCTAATGAAATACTGATTTTAATATGGTAATTTAGAGGTGATGTAAATTGTCAGCAGTGATGAAGGGAACTTTAATAGTTTGATAAGATTAGGAAGAACAAGTATTTTTCGCTCTGCTTGTTAACAAATATGTAGAAATGAATTAGATGTTTAAAATCTAAATATAAACTTTGGTTTTACATTATTTTTGAAAAGTTTATGTATATGTGCAAAATGAAATTTTAAAATGATCTAATTCTTTTAAAGATAAGACATTCCTGAAAATCTGTTGGAAGGCAAGCTACATATTAGTGTTTAACAATGTATATCTCCATACATTTTATGCCTTCATATACCAGTCTTTTTCATTTATACATCATAGGTTACTTTGTGATGTAACATGATAAATTTTCGAACCAGAAAAAACAGCTCAATATGCCATCAAAAAAACCAAACCAAAACAAACCTCAAAACAACCCTCATAATTAAAAAAACTCAAGTGTTGCAATAGAATGAGAAAACATATATCAGCGTTTGAGTACAGGACTTATAACCTGAATGGCATCTATAGCTTACTACATTTCTAAATTATTTTAACAGTGAATTTGATCATTTGTCTTTAGGATATAATGCTTTTCTAGATTTTGTTTAAATACAAATGTATTTCACCATATCAATAAGATTAAAACTAACTTGTGCAAGCAATTTACCTAAACCGACCAACCCCAATTGGAGGGTAATAAAGTAGAAAAAATAAATGAGTACAGCAGCAGCCTGCTTAAATGAAGTGTAGTTTGAAGTGAATAAAACTCCAGATGAAATGCATCAAATAGCACTTGAACTAAACCGAAATCAGCATGAAGACTGAGAGGTTCCTTGAAGTCATGCACTGAGTGAGAATTAGTCTGGTAGAATAACCTGGTAATGTCATTAAATTTCAACTCATTTTTTTTCTTCAAAATTATACCACCTGCTTTATTTGTATTTTTAGATTTCGCATTCCAGAACTACTTAAAGTACACACATCTGATGCTACAGATGTTCTCCTATTTCTTGGGAGAAAATATATACCACAGACCATACTTTTAAAAACAAAGACATTTTATGAACTGTTATGGAATCCCTTAGGTAGTATGTTTTCAGTTAGCAGCGAAAATCTCAATTTTATTTCTGACATAAATCAACAGAATGGCTTCATTTTTCTTGTTTCAAAATAAAAATCCCAAACTGTATACTAACTGTATCCAATATGTGGCATTGTAGTTATATTTACATTTGTAAAGTGTAGTTGAGAAGCCTAGGTAACATACATTTATAGATGAAACTATCAAACCTATTTTCCTCCCATCCTACCCATGAAGAGGCTGGAAACTTTTTCATCATTTCAACAAATGCTTGTTTTTGTTTACCAGTTAGGTGCCTTAATACCAAATAATACATGGGCTTAATGCCAAGAGATTTGCTGAGTTCAATTCGTTCAATGTGTTTCTGCCAGTATTTTTAATTCCTACGTATGCAACTTTATTTTAACAATTATATTAAAAATAACTTCTATGACATTGTTCACAGTGGCAGTAAACTACAAAATACAATGCTAATATTTGTGTTTTACAGCTAATTCATGTAGTGTTGCATGCCAGGCTATTAAACAGCTTTCAAACTATTCAGGCGCACATTTAAAAGCAACAAAAATATTAGTAGAATATGGCTGGAAAGACATACTGACTAAAACAATACTTAATGTGAAACAGAAATCTTGAGAGGCATTAACTGTTTTCCATTTTTCTTTTGGCTTTATTTTATTTTTCAGCAAATGAGGTAATTGGGTGTAGGGCAGTTGAGTATTGTAACACAGTTTTACCAATTGAATAGCACTTTGTTGTTCTGCAGATGAATATTTGTTAGGGTTCCTGTGGTACATAAGATTAGGTTCCTAAGAACATTCTGTGTTTTGTTTTTTGTTTTAAGTATCTGGGCTGATTAAAAAAAGTTTAATCTATATGTTTTATGGTATACTTTGGTAGAGCTCATAAGTCATTAATATCATTCTTTTTTCCTCTGCACATTGCTGTGCTTGGTATATATCAACAATGCAGTCTGGACTGATGCAAACTGCTGGAAGCAGTGTCATTTGGACTGTCCTCAAATTGCCCCTTTCCTCCCCTGGGAAATCTGAATGTCTGGATGGTAAGAACATAAAAGGGGAGGCAGGTTGAATGAGCCACTGCAGTTCCTTCCAGCTGTGGTAATACCTGGACCAGGAGCATCCCTGGGTTCACAGACCCAGTCATTTTTGGAACAGTTGTTCCCAGTTAATTCACTATATTTTAAGTACATGTGAAACAAAAAAGGACTCTTGTGGGACTTTTAATGATTAACAAAAATTTTTTTGCCAAGCATTCATGGGCGAAGTCCCACTTCGTCAGATGCCAGAGTGGAGAAAACTTACACTGAAAAAAACTTAGTTTGGGAGTGAAAGATAAATCCTGTGGTTACATTTCATTGCATCAGGTCAGATTACTTCAGCAAATCAAACAAGTTGTATTGATTCAAACACAACATATTGGGAAGTGGTGAGGTTGAGAGAGGTGAGACTCATTGGCTATGTCTACACTTGAACTTTTAAGTCGACTTTAACGAAGTCAACTTAAAGTCGACTTAGTTAAGTCGACTTAGTGTGTCTGCACTTAAAATTAAAGTCGACTTAAAGGGGAACTTACAAAGTTGACCTAGAGCGTCCACACTGGATGCTCTAGGTCGACTTTGTGGGGCTAGGGGGACCTTGGGCAGGTCCACGGTGGCAGGGGGGGGTCACCCCTTGTGTGCAATGGGGCAAAGGGGGACAGGGACCCTGGCAGGGCATGTGGGCAGGGTGTGATGCTGTCTGGATTTAGGGAAGCATTTATGATATTATTTTCTATTTATATATCCTAAATGCACTATAATCCATTTTATGGAAATGTCTGAGAGGGGCAGGTGTGTCAAACCATTGTGTCCTTAATGTTTAGGAATTTTCCAGCTACAATGGGCCCAGGGAGTAAACTGATGAGCCATTAAGGACACAATGGGCCCATATCACCTGGCACATCCCTTAACATTAAGGAGACAATGGTTTGACACACCCGCCCCTCTCAGACATTTCCATAAAATCACACAAGTTAAAGTAAAGATAGAACACCAAATTCCTATCTAAACTAGCTTCTAATCCAAATAGAATTCCTAGACATAAACTATATAATCATTCCCAGCAAATTACTACCTTTCTATTGATACCAAACATGACATAGCTCCTATGGATTATAGAGCATTTAGGACATATGAATAGAAAATAATATCATAAATGCTTCCCTAAATCCAGACAGCATCACACAGGCTCTGCTCTGCCCTTTGGGGGGCACGCCAGGCTCCCCCTTGTGCCCCCCCCAGCAGGGAGGGCATTGGTGTAGTCTTGGGGTAGCCCTAAGTCGACTTAGGGCTACCCCACATCTACACTGGCTTAATTCGACTTTAAAAAGTCAAATTAAGCCTTAGGTCAAGTAAAAAGCAGGTTTAATAAAGTTGACTTTATTTTCCTTAAGTCGACTTAAGCAAGCTGCTTAAGTCGACTTAAGCAAAGTATAGTGTAGACGCAGGGTAAATTAAGTCGACTTAGTCAAGCTTAAATTGACTTAATTTACCAATGTAGACACAACCATTGTTAGTAATGAAAAACAAAGGAGGAGTCCTGTGGTTCATTCTCACCTCTCTCAACTTCACCACTTTCTTATATATTGTGTTTGAATCTATACAATGGATAACCAGAAGCTTAATTATGTTCTCATGCCTCCCCATTAAGCATACTCAATCTATGCATAATTATGAACCCAAAGTATTTTCTGATGTTGCTAAGGTTTGTAATTAAAGTTGTAGAAAGGGGTATTATACTGCAGCATAATACATCAGGAAGAAGAGGATCAGAAGGTCTGCTCTGCCTGCATCCTGTCTGGAGCGCTGATTTTGTGGGTATCATGTGAAAGAAGTTTAGTGAGACCTGGGAGCATATGTAATGCAGTTGGAATGCTAAAGAAATTAAGGGATAAGCATATGAAAAGTTATTTTATATAGCTTCTCTTCTCATTTGTCTCTAGTGAGTTAATACCCCTGCACCTGTGCAATTTGAAGGCAGTCTAGTGTTGTTTCTGGAGACTCCTGTATTAAGCTCTGTCCTGCTATTCAGGTCACCAGATTGTCTGTCTCTGTCAATGGAACAAATTGGCAATTCAGATTTTTCCAATCATTTTGTTTTATAACTTTAATTTTAATTTATTTTCATGTTGTAGTAATTTGTAATCTTTCTTCCACCTCCTCCTCCCCTTAGATTGGTATCTGGCAGCATGGTGGTTTCAACCACCTGGATCTGTTACTATAGTACCTCCCTTCTGGACTTCCTCTCTCTCCACTCACGTGTCAGAGAAGTCCTTCAAATACTGGGCTAATTCTAACCAATGCTTCCTTTGTGGGGCACCATTGATAGTCTCTTCAGAGGGCAAATTATATTCTGCCTGTTCACAGCTATATGACGTACACTGGTAGTGCAGTTGAAAAATAATCTGTTGGATTGGCATTTTGCGTCTCTTTCTCATCTTGAGAAGCCACAACTAAAAAAGCCTGATCATGATTAGTTGGGAAAGAAGGACAAGAAAGACACTATTCAGAAAGGATATAGAAAAACAGGAAAGGGAAAATTAAAGTTGTTCTACTCTTCCACTAACTTAGAAGGCATTTTGAATTTGCTAGACAACCAAGGAACCCATTCTGACACTAAAGATTATACCAACAGGAAAGAACATAAGGGCAATGATGTTGTGTGTGCCTTGAGTTCAGGGCAAAAAAATGGGGATTATGCACTAAGAAAAGGCGGTCTTGTTGTGTGTCAGGCATGGGTTCCAGAAGTGTTTCTGCAATACACATTTTTCTCAGGGGAAGCCTCGAGAATTTATGGTGTACATATATTTTAAGTTTTGTCTCCCATCTGATCATTTATGTTGTGTACATATTCTTTAAAAAAATCATTATAGGTCTGTTGTCAGTTAACCAGTCAGTTAAGAAAGGGTGAAAAGCAAAATTACATGAAAAGTTTTGAAAGTTCTAAATCCAAGCTGGTTTTGACTTTCCTTGCACTATTTTAAATGCTTTGGATTTTCATTACTATGTAATTCAAAAACATCTTGACCAATTTCTCTCAAACATACCCCCCAACAACACTCATATACTCCTTTTATTTTCTGAACTGAAATAAAGTATGAGAATTTACAGCCAGCTGTTTTTGTTTGACAAAGTCAGGGAAGCAGAGTTGTGGAAATAGCGCATTGTTCCTATCCTGAACCTTTAAAAATGCAGAAAGGTTTCCACATAAGATATTCAGTAGAACAGTAAACATTCAGTAAGAAACAAGGATCTAGGAAATATATTCCTAGCATAGTTTTGGTATTTCTTTTGTAAGTTAAAGAATGTGCAAATGTATTTATGAAGATGGCTTTTAAGATTTTTTAAAATATTAAATAGTATTTACTTTGAATTTACTTAAAGATACTTAAAGAATTTACTTAATAGATATAAAAGACAAGACACATTCTCGTGGCTAAAGAGCAAGACTGAAAGATTGGCTATGTGGGTTATTTATATGCATAAAATGTAACTTCAGTAGTTTGCCAACTTTTTTCTTTTTCAAATAAGGCATTTCCAGTTGACTGAAGCACAAATCTCATATTCAGTCAATCTATTTAGAGTGTGCAGTTGCATACGCAAGAATTATATGGATGAAATCCTGAAGTAAAAAATTTCAGCATTTCAACCTTTTTCTAGTTACTTACGGAATTATATCTTGCTGAGTGTTTAAAATACATTTTTTTTTTTTTTTTTTTTTTTTTTGCAATCTCCAGTATTCTGAAGTCATTTGGTATAACAGAATTGAAGTTACTGTACTGGAATATTGTGTCAGACTGAAAGTCTCTTGCTTTGAAAATAAGTACATCAGTTATGCTCCAACATGTATTTTTCATAAATGTCTTGGCTTTGCCTTTGCATTTATGTTATAGTGGGAGAATGTTGTTCTGTGGCATTTTATTGTACTGACAGTATCTTTTAAAATATGTCTGTATCTGATTATTTTGATGGTCTTGAGACTCACCAGAGTTGGTAGAACTATTTAATGTTTAAATAATAGTAACAAGACACTTTCAAAAAAAGTAGGCCAAGACTAAAGCCACCTTTTTCTCTTACATGTCTGCAAAGTTTTTTGTGTGTGTTTAAAAACTGCTTCAAAGTTTTTAATACTTTTAAGAAAACCATTGCATTAAAATCTAAAATACAGTTTTCATTAAGGGCTAGCATAACTGTTGAAGAGAAATGGAACACATTTACTTAGTGTACACTTATTTGTATTTAATACAGATGACTTTTTAAATAGGACCTGAAATACTTCAACATTTTTAAACAGTTATTAAGTTGTGATACTCCTTTTCTGCATTCACTCTTTCTGCTACTTATACAATTCATGTTCATAGAATATAAACACAACATCTCTGTGACAGGGTGCCAGCTAAGGTTCCTGAGGAAGGCACCTGTCACTCAAGGAAGGAGAAGTAGAGTGGGCTAATCAGGCAGCTCCCTGATTGGCAGATAAACAGCAGTTGCCAGCCTTGTTGGCAGGGCTCTATATCTAGGCTGGCAAGAAGGAAGTGTGTGTGTGTGTGTGTGTGTGTGTGTGTGTGTGTGTGTGTGTGTGTGTGTGTGTGTGTGTGTAGGAGTAATTGAGGTAGGAGAAGCAGGTGCTCCCCTCAGAGACTGTGGCAGTAGGTAACTCCTGTTGCTGCTGTTAGAAAAGAGGCTGTGTTATAGATAGAAGGTGGCTGGGAGTAACAAACCGTGAATAAAGACAAGGGTAATTGCACCAACCTGGAAGTCTTTGGCTGGTTTGTCAGCAGAACAGGGAGAAGTGCTAAGGGGTCTCCTTACAATCTCTACCAGTGCCATATTACAGCTGGATATATTCCTTTTTTTGTTTTTGTTTTTTTTCTCTCTCTCTCACCTCATGTCTCAATCTTTTTCCTCTTTTTCCTCTGTTCTTTTCTACTGATGATTTCTTAGGCCCATTATACGTTAGAAAAGGTTTCTGGCATAGGTATACCTGCGGAGATGCAATTTATGCTGGCAAAAGAGTATCCCTCCCAGTATAGCCCATGCTAGTTTCCCAAGTGAAATAAGCTGTACCATCGAGAGCACTTCAAAAGTAGAAAAGAAAGCAAGTTCCAAAAGGGTAGCCATGTCAGTCTAGTTCGGCAAAACAAACAAGGAGTCTAATGGCACTTTTAAAGACTAACAAATTTATTTATCACATGAGCTTTCATGGGAGAAAATCCCACTTCATCATATGCTTGAAGATGGAGAACTACAAGTGAATGGGAGGAGAATAAATGCAGGGAAGTGTAAGTCATATGATCAGGTTAGACTGTTAAAGCAAATCAAAACAGTTTAGTTTCAAACAGAGTAGAACAGCATATTAGAGGAAGGTGAGGTAGAAAGAAAGCAAAATTACCTGTTGTAATGAGGAAAAAAAAGGTGAGGGAGAGCTGAAATCCGTATTTAATCCTAAAGCAATGGTTTTAAATCTGCATCTGAATTAAATTCTGCAGTTTCTCTTTGCTGGCTCAGCACTGTTCCACATCACTGGTGCCAGGGAGGGTCACGGTACCATTCGTGGTCATGACACCGTTCTCAGTGAAGGCACTGCTCACCATCTCTGCACTGTTTGCCATGTAGACCAGGGTCTTCCTAACTTTGACCCCGTGTTCTCCTTTACTCCTCTCTCAGTTGGGACCAGCCTCCCAGGGACTCTGGGGACTGTGGCAGGGTCCAGTGACCAGGAGCCAGGAGCCAGGCCGGGGGCCCAAGCATTACAAGGCCAGAGGCACAAATGCTTCTAGACCTGGAACCAATCTCCGTAGTGGGTTTGGGTGGTTCTCCCTCCCCAGTCCGCTGTGGGGGTATGCCTGGGCCTGGCTGTGATCCAACAAATGTTTTAGAGGGCATGCTCCAAACTTTGGGAAACTCTGGTTTAGGCACTGCTCATCATTGTCTCAGTGGCAGTCACCATCACATCACAGTTCTGCTTGATATAGTGGCACTGATACATAGCATCAAGGGGCATGGCATCACCATGCTTGCCAAGAAGCGACTCCCCTGGATCAGTATCCCAGGTAGATTAACAACGATCACAGTGAAGCAGATTTGGATCAGGCCAGAGATACGAGGCAATATCTCAGGGGCCCAATGCACCAAAATAGACCCAAGCCCAGTGGCAGATGCTGCTCCAGTAGCCAGTATTGGACCCTTGGATGCCCCAGGTCTTCCAAAGCTTTCACATAGGTTGGTCATACTTGACTCCCATAGAGTGCCAGCTCCCATTTGAGGAGAGGATTGGTACTAGGAATGGAGGTGGAGGAGGCCTGCAGAACTCCGTCAGGAGATTCGCCAGCACTGGAGGAGCCCTGAGACCCTAGGGTGATCCTGGCCACATCATCATCCTGTCTGGATGAGGTGGTAGTTGGTACATCATAGCCCCAATGCAGGATGATTATAGGGCCTGCCAAAAACTCTAAAATAGGTAAAGGAAATCCAGGATTCTGCCCAGGCATTGGTGGACATACTGACATTACTGGTTCAATGAGTGTGGCCTTCCTTCTCAGTGAGGCCATTTCAAAGTCAATAAAAGCACTATGAGAAACTCCCACATCCATCCAACCTATGGTAAGACGGGTTCAGAGGAAGTACTTCGCACTCCAAGGTATATGAGCACTTGTATACACACCCTTCTCTGGGATCCCTAGTGGTGGCTGCAGGCAATCAGCAGAAGTGGCAAGGGCATCAGCGTCTATCTCCCAAGGATAATGAAGCCAGAAAGTTGAACTAGCTAGGGAGAAAGGTGTACTCCATAGAAGATCTCCAGTTAAGAGTATCAAATCATTAGACTCTCATAATCCTATACAACTACAACTTGTAGAGTCATATCGAACTTTTAGGAATTCCTTCCATCAGAATCTAGGCTGGAGTTTGCAGCTCTGGTGGAGGAAGGCAAGACTATCGCTAAGGCATCACTCCAGGCCTCTTTGAATGCAACAGAATGTGTGATGGCCACAGTAGTAGTGATCAAGCGCAGCTCTTGGCTATAGTCCTCGCGTCTATCCCACGAGATACAGATGATAGTACAGGACCTACTGTTTGAAGGAGGCTCCCTCTTCTCTGACCAGCTTGATGCATGACTGCACAGATTGGTGAAGCACTGTAATTCGTTACTTAGGAAGGTGGTGGAATCTCCGTTTTTAGAGATTTTTAAGGACTGGCTTGACACATCCCTGGATGGGATGATTTAGTTGCAATTGGTCCTGCTTTGAGCAGGGGATGGACTAGATGCCCTCCTGAGGTCTCTTCCATCTTTCCTTTTCTATGATTCTATGCCATCCTTGACTTTTAAGTACATACTTTCACATAGCAATATTCCCTGGCCACAGGAAGTTTCTCTGATTCATTGTTGGTCAAAATTATTATCAGTAATTATTGTTTGGCTTTTGGCGGTGCCAAGAGTATTTAGAAAGTGCATGGCAGTGGTGGCATCCACCCTCTGGAAAGCAGGAGTAGAGGTTTGCCCATACCTGGTGGACTAGCTGATCAGTAGCCACTCCAGGGAGTTAGTAGAAAGGCACACAAGGGGCTTTTGATAAACCAGCAGAAGTCAACATTGTCACCGGTGCAAATGATAGACTTTATTGGAGCAGTCCTCTGTTTAACCAGGGCCAAAGCCTACATCCTGGAAAGTTGTTTGAGCCATCAAAGCCCTCATATAGGGCCTACGGGACAAAGCAATGCATCTGATGAAGTGGGTTGCAGCCCATGAAAGCTTATGCCCGAAGAAGTTTGTTAGTCTTTAAGATGCCACAGGACTATAGTTGTTTTTGCTGTGTACAGACTAACACGGCTATTTCTCTGATACAGGGCGTAGGAGTTTTTCCTTTCACCAAAGCGAGGAACTTCCTGACGCTTCTGGGTCACATGGCCTCATACCTATGTGGTGCAGCACACTTGTCTCACACCTCTCCAAGCATGGCTGGCACCAGTATAAACACCAGGCCATCACCTGTTCAATAAGGTGGTCATAGTCCCAACAGTGTGACTCTAGCCCTGCAATGGTGGCTTGAGCAGGACATGGTGTGTGGTAGCATCCCATTCTCAAGACTAGTCTTGTCAATGATGCTAGTCACTGATGCCTCAGATAAGGGATGGGGAATGTCAGGGACCAGAGAGCAGTATACTTGATGTGCCAGGCATTTCAGCCTCATTTGCATGCTCCGTACTCACAGATGATACTACTGTAGCATTCTATATAAACAGACAATGCGGGGCCCACTCCTCCCCCCATGTTGGGAGGCAATGTGTCTGTGAGACTACTGCACAGCTCAGACTATTCACTTTGGGGATTCTTACCTGCCAGGTTACAAGCTGTCAGAGCATCTGAGCAGATCCTTCATCAGCCATCCCAAATAGTCTGTTTGCCCAAATGTCCTAAATGCCATTTTCCAGAAGTGAGGCTTTCCCCAACTAGACTTGTTTGCGACCAAACTCAACAGAAAATGTCCCCATTTCTGTTCATACCTGGGCATGGTCCAGGATCCCTCTTAGACATCTTTCTCCTTTCTGGTGGGGAGAGCCTGTTCTGATTCACAGTGTGTTGGTCAAGGTCAGGAGGGACAAAGTGAGGATGATCCTTATAGCCCCGGCATGGCCATGACAGCATTGGTTCTTGACCCTCCTCTGCATGTCAGAAGTCAAACCTATAAGCCTACCAGTGCTCCAGACCTGATGTCGTAGGAACACAGCTGCCTGCTCCACTGGAACGTCAGGTTGCTATGACATCATGGAATCTACATGGTTGAGCGAGGTGGAGCAAGCCTTGTTCAGACACTTCTTATGAACTGCAGGAAGCTGTCAACCAGTTTGGTGTATCTAGTAAATGGAAGAGATTCTCTTTGCGGGCATCAAGGAAAGTAGTTCTGCCAAATGGGACATCCTTGCCTCTTTTCCTGGACAAACTGCTTTACTTGAAAGGAGGCAACTTTGCCGTGTCATCCATATGCGTTCACTTGACTGCAGTCCCAGCTTTCCTTCCACCCATCAATGATGTAATAGTAGTTGCTAACCTGCTTTGCTCCTATTTTTTTCTTTTTTTTTTTAAAGGGCTGGAATGCTTATACCCCAGGTGCACCTCTATGGGACCTCAACCTGGTGCTGTCAAAGTTCATGGCGTCCCCATTCGAGGCTATGGTGACGTGTTCTTTATTCCAGGTTCATTGGAAAGTAGTCTTCTGAGTTGCTATCACTTCAGTTAGAAGATTTTCAGTGATCAAGGCCCTTACCTCTGAACCACCATAAGGACAAGGTGTGATTTTGGCTACATACATCCTTCCTTCCAAAAGTGGTCTTGCATTTTCATAGTAGTCAGGTCATTTTTCTCCCGGTCTTTTACCCTAATCCACACGCTTCCAAGGCTTCGCTTGTTAGATGTTAGGAGTGCCTTGATATTCTACATAGAGAGAACCAAACCATTTTGAAAGACCAGTCAACTTTTTATAGCAATTACAGAAAGAATGAAAGGAGATCCAGTCTAGGTCCAGAAAATCGTCTCATGGATTATGTCATGCATGCGTAGTGCTCTGATGTGGCGAATGTCTCGCCTCTTCACCCGGCAGCACATTCCACATGATCGTAAGCTTCATTAGCGGTGTTTGGGGCATAGTTTCCAGTCTTAGACATCTGCAGGGTGGCAACTTGGTCGTCTATAGATATGTTTACTACTCATTATGCCATCACATAGCCAGCAAGGAGTGATGCTTCCTTAGATCAAGCAGTCTTACAGTTCAGTATCAGCATGGAACTCCAACACCATTACCTGACTCACCTCTTGGAAATCACCTACATGGGAATGGCTACGAGGAAGCACTTGAAGAAGAAAAATAGTTACTTATCTTTCCGTAACTGTTTTTCCTTGAGATGTGTTGCTCGTGTCCATTTCAAAACCTGCCCACTTGCCCCTCTCTTGGAGTAGCTGGCAAGAAGGAACTGTGGGAGCAGTGTGTCGATAGCTGCCTATATAATGCAGCACTCCAGGGGGCATCAGAGCTGACCTAGCACATGTCATTTGGAAAAAACTTCCAGCGACAGTGTGCGTGGATGTGCACACACCTACATGGGAATGGATATGAGCAATAAATCTTGAAGAACAACAGTTAGAGAAAGGTTATCAAGCATTTTTTTATGCAGAACTTAATAAAGTAAGTAGAAGAGACCTCTGGGTCACACTTGAAGATTAGTTATGGGTAAAAGTAATTTTTTATTATATCTGTTAGGTTTATATTTATTTTTGCTTTGTTTGTTTTATTGGCATTTCTGTAGCACAGGTAGTACCTCAAGAACAAAGGTGTACCATTTATCTCTAGAAGTAGAATTTCCTCCTATAAGGAGGAAATGGGGCCCATAACTAGAATTAAATTACATACTTTTATAGTCATTGGTTGGATTATCTGAAGTTCTTGCTTAAAATATGATAAAGGTTTGAAATAGCAGTGTTGGCAATATAAGTTTTATCAGTTTAAATGAAGGCTTGAGGTAATCAGTGATTGAATTACATGGAAGACAATCCATATATTATAAGTAAATCGTGTACATATTAAATAACTAAATATGTAAATTATAACATGCGCACACACAGGTATAAAAACAAATTTGTGTGAATGTCTACCAAAATTATTTAGGCTTTTAAAGTACATTTAGGGTCTCTTAAAGCACATTCACTAGGTTCTAGTAGCAGGTTACCAGTTTTGTTATTTTGGAAAAAATGAACTAATCTTATTTTACTGTACAGGATATGAGTAATAACAAAAATTAAATTTTGGAAACATTTTGCAGGTTCCAGTCCAGTCCTGCATTTTGGGACTCTGTATAAACCTCTGGAGCCAGCTGTTCACTACTATATTCTTTCAGTCACTATGAGGTGTTGATTTTAAAAGAATGGTTTGCTGTTCCTTAAGTCTATACACCGCAAATATTTCTTGGCAACCCTGTGAATTAGCATGGATTGATTATATTAATGTGTATGCTTGGAGGATAATAAGGACCAATTCACGATTTCATCCAAAAACAGTGAAGAAAACTATTTTCTTTAATGATATGCCAGATTTATCCAAATATTTCAGCAACTCTGTATTACAGTTTGTCAGCAAGCAGGGTACAGCAAAGTGTATTTACAAATCATTTAATTAGGGCAGATTCATTTTCATTCCCTGCCACTACACAGCAAGACTTGCTTGTTCCTATTTCCTTAAATTTATCCTGGACTTTGTCCAAGTTTAGCTTTAATGGGTTGCCTAACCCGTTAGTTACATTAGGATTTATTTTGCCCTAGAGAAAAGCGTTTGACTTGATAGTTTTTTAACCTGTTCTGTTAAATGAACATGTGTTCAGACCTGAACATTAACTCTGGATATAAGAAAGATTTGAGAAATGTATTATTGGTGTTAGATTTTTAAATGCAATTTGATTAATATTTTTTAAAGTGTAGAAGCCATGAGTAAGTTTTAATATGATTCTTAGTATGATTTCATATTTGGTTATTTCATATGAATTAAAGTGAGCTACCAAAAGGTAGTGGGTCAAGTTTGAAATAAAGATCTGACTTGGTTTAATGAAAAAAAAGTTAGTTTTACTTGAATATTCATTTATATTGTTTGTTTGAATATATGTCTTAGATCATAAAAGCTAGTTAAATATAGCTCATTAAATTTATTAATAATGGATTTTTTGTATCAACAGGTACAGTTTGGTAGCGCTTATCTATTATAAAGTACTTTTAAATGCATTATTTGTACTTGAAAACCATTGTAATAACATTTGAATTATAAAATGCACTTTCATCATTAGCCAGTGCTAGTTAAAATTTCCTTTAAGAAACATTTGCTGCACACATGGTACAGTAGAATTTTTTACTCCTTTTTTGTTTCCTGCCTTTCTGCATATAAAAGGATTTATTTTCTTCGTTTCCCCCCAAATTCTCTGAAAATGAACATATATTTTGTCCTAATGGTATTATTGAAAACCACAGTAAGTTTATTTGCATAGTATAGTTTTTTTTATTTAATACACTGTTATTACCCATCAGGGAATCTTTTTTACATGAAATCTCTGAGTGTAAAAGGCACTGAAGTTCACCACAGTAGCTGCACAACACATTAAATGAATAGTCTGATGTTCTTAAAATGAAGTTTTTCCAAGATATTACATTGTAAATCACTATTGTTGTGGCTCTCTGGAGATCCCCTTTTCTCTACAAGTAATATGTATTAGTCATTAGAAATGTACCACTATGGAGACATGATGAATTTGTGATTATATTAGTCCTAACTTTTGTTTAATAGGAGTTGTGTGCCACTACTTTTTGCTGTCTTTCTTTCAAATGTATGTTACGAAATATTCTTCTGCCAGATTATGCATTAAGGGAATTGGAAAGATTTAGTTTAAGGAGCCAGACATTAAAACCAAAGAAATCATGCTGTGAAAGAAGAAAACAAAAAGTAGAAGAGTATATTTTTGAGATATAAAGGAAACCAGATCAAAGGCACTAATGCTTTGGGTCGATATTACAAAAGTGGGTATGACTTGAGAGAAGGCATAGTAGGAAGGACTCTGATGATGATTGGCAGCACTGTAGTAGTACATCAACATTCATTAGCTTCCCTTCAGGGAAATTTTGAAGATTTTCTGTTAATGTATGCCAGACCCCCTGCTAATATGCATTTTGGATTCCGGCTTGTGACTGTTATAACTTTGCACTTTTGAAATTCACATGGGGTAATGTGTTGTGTCATGTTAGAGAGAGGGAACTAGTGGGTAGGAGACTCGTGGCACTCCTCTTTCTGAATAGTGTTTTTATCTTGGGTCTTATCAATTAATTATATTTATTAATATACTTATTGCATATATTTCAACAGTGAATTCCTCTTCAATATAAAATGTATTTTTTGTTTCCCATATGATGTTTCAGTAAGAGATTATATATCTTGGGTTTGAACAATTCAAGAGAAGCAGGCTCAGATCCTAACATGGGGCACAGACAATAGAAAAAATATTTAGAGGGTTGTCATAGCACTGCACCAAAAGTGAGTAGCACAGCGTGTGCAATATTGGCATGTCTATGATGCCCAGGGTATTCAGCTTCTCCTCTGGCTTGCTCAATTAGTATGGGTTCTGTAGAGTCCTAGGTGCCAATTATCTGACCTTCCCTCAGAATCAAAAAGGTTCCCCTGGCCTGAAGAGCTTCCAGTTTCTAATTTTTTTTTTAGGTGTGACATGGCAAGTGAGAGTTTATACTAATCAATTTTTACATATTCCCAAACCACCATCTTTATACAAAACTAGACTGGTCAACCACTTATTGCTGCTATCCTCTCCACCCCGCCTCCCCCTTTTCTTTGTTTCCTACACTCTCTTGTGTCTCATCTTGCATTAATCACCAGTTCTACGTATCATACGTATAACTTCTCTTCTGTCAGTATTCCTACTGAAGTGTATATGATTTCTTGACTGTAGAATAATCAAATCATGGAAGTAAATGCGTGGTTATGCAGGTAGCATCGGTGAGAGGACTTTGGCCTGTTTGACAACAAGCTGATGTTCCTGGAAAGAGGATTACTTTGCTGGAATGATCTCCATCTATTAAATATTGGGAAGAGTATCTTTGGGTATCATCTCGCTAACCTGCTAAGGAGAACTTTGAACTAGGTCTTACGGTGGATGGTGATAAAAATCTGGCCAATGTGCATCTAGACTCAAGTAACAAAGACAAGGGGAAGGTGCCAATTTCTGGAAAAGGTTCTAAAAATCACAACAGCACTAAAAAGGCAAAAAGAAAAAAGCAACTGGGCAGTCTGCAAAATATCTTCAATACCAGTATTCAAATGCAAAGAGTATGGGCAGCAAGCAGGATGAACTGGAAGGCCTAGTATATGAAGAAAATTGTGACTTAATTGGAATCACATAGACTTTGGTAGGAAAACTACCATGACTGGAGTAGCAGCTTGTTCTGAAAGGGTAGTTATGGTGGAAAAAAATGGAGGTGGTGTTGTTCTACATGTCAAGAATGTAACTACTTGCTTTGCAGTCCAAAGAGAAGTGAGCGATAGACATAATGATAGTCTCTGGGTGAGGTTAAAAATGGAAAAGAGCAGTAATGATGTTATGGTGGGAGTCTATAATAACCATCAAATCAGGGAGAAAAAATGGATGTCATTGGCAAGCCAGTGTAGGCTGATTGAGAACATTGAGGAATCAGTTATGGGTCATCCAAGACACCGGACTTCAGAAAGGGTGGGTTTCAACTGAATCAGAGAAATACTAGGCAAATTCCCATGGAAAGATCAGCTAGAAAGCAAAGGAGTTGAAGGGGCTTGCAGTTCTCACAAGATGTAAAACTAGCATCAAGCTATTCCGATGCAGAGGAAAGGTAAGAAGAGTCACACGAGGCCAGTGTGGCCGCACAAGGTGATTTTTAGCTGTCTAAAATCCAAAATGTATACTCCAGGAATTGGAAGGAGGGGCATGTCACCAGGAAAGCATATTTGAGAATAGCACAAGCATGTAGGGACAGAATCAAGAAAGTCAAAGCAAAGAATAAGTTATAGCTGGCAAGAAATGTTAGAAATGATAAGGAGGGGTTCTCCAAACAAGGGTTCTCAAAAACAAAAAGAAGTTGCCTACATTGTGTTCAGTAGGCTACACATGTATTTTTATGTCATTTACAGAAGTGCTGTCATTGGAAGCAGATGTGCTCCCCCCAACCCCCATTAAGATAATATAGTGGAAAGGAATCAAACAATGCATAAGAGCTTGAAATATGATAGTAGCTAGGTAGAGTCCACATTCAGTGAGTTCTATGTGTATGAGTCAAGTATTGTGTTTCAGGAAGAGATAATTTCTTTACTTTTATTTGCTGAGATACTGTCAGTGTACTGTCAATCTTGGGTTTTTTATTTTCTTCTAGTAGTTAATGTAGCTGATATTCCTCTTAGTGAGTCTCTACATTTTTTAAATGAAGTATTTGCATGATTCTATTTATAAACATTTTCTTCCATTTTAGTATTGTCAAACAGCTAAATTGCAAAATCTGTAACTAGCACGTAACAAAAAATAAAAACATGGTATATATTAATATTGCATATTTATTAGTACATAATTGATATCCATTTTACTGCTTTAAATACAGTTAAAGATCAGAAAAATGACTGTTTTGAGTTTAATGAGGAGAAAGTCCTAAATACTTGGGAAATTTGCAGATGCACTGGTGGTGGTTGAGTCACAAATATATAGATAAAAAATAGAACAGCTATATCTGGTGGAGCAGTCAGGGAATGGTGGAGAAGCAAGGCAAGATATGAACAGATGGAAATGTAGTAGTGATAGAAGGAGGATTGCTGGTGAATGAGCATGGACAATGGAAGTGGGGGAGAATTTAGAGGAAGATCTGCTGTAGCCATTTGGGGCATTTGAGGTGACAGGAGCAGCTGTGGGAGAAATAAAAGGTGAAGACAGCATTAATTGGAGCATGTGCCTTGATTCATGTTTTTTTATTAAAAACCTCTCAGTAATATTTGAATTATGGAGCAATAACACCACTGAGGAGTTCTGGGGATTAGATTAACTATTTGAGCTTTGTTCTTGTGGTTTGTCATCGCCAGTACTCGCCAATGGACTATAACCCCATAATTCATGTTCCTGTTGTTGTTCTGTATTTTGTGCACGGTGTGGTTGCTGTACATGTGTTTGATCATTAGATTTACAAGAGTGAAAACACCAAGTACTATTTTAGTGGGAACATATCAGTATGACAAGTTTGTTTTTGTTAAACATCTTAAAATTTTGAGATAATCAGGATAAAGGCATGAGACATCTGGTTTTTTTTTCTAATTGTGCATATTTGTTTTCTTTTAGGCGGATAACAGTGAAAAATGAATTTTCTTTTGCTATCCAATCATATTTGTAATATACTGTTTTTTTAAAAGTTATTAATGCCACCAATAAAGTACAACTCAAGCCTTATAAACCAGCTGCTTGCAGCTCCAGCTACCACGATTACAGTTTTTTTTATATTGTTGCCAATACTATGTACTAAATTAATCACTTTCTCTTTTGTCTTCAATTTTAAAAACAGGACCAAGCGATCTGATGTTCCTCTAACAGAATACATATTTGAACTTCCCAATCTGACAGTTCAAGCAACTAGAGCCCAGACCCTTCTGCTACAAAGTATTTATCAGAGCTGGTCACATCATGTCGAGAATGTGAGTTCTGCAGTGGTAAATGAAGTTTTGCTGAATGAGATCTTCCAAACGTTAGGTAAACACATAATTTTTCTGACAAATATGGTAGATTAAAATCTCTATGATAGTGTAGAGCATTGATAGGAGCAAATGAATACACATACAAGTACATCTTTTAAATCCAGGTTTTCACATACTGTAGTTAAATGACACAATGTTTTTGTTTGCATATGGTATTTATAGCTTGTGCTTAAAATCCAGGATGTAAACTAAGCCACCAAGCTTCGTTCTCTGGGATCAGTTTTTGGATACATTTAATATTCCCATACAGGATAAGTTTTCCATATTTCCTTCATCATTTGAGACATCCAGCCTTGCTGCCTTATCCTGTGTAATGTAGTAACTTAAGATCATTCAAAGGTGAAGTTGTTGAGTGAAATAAAAAGCAGTAGGTTTAAGGGCTTTATTCATCAAGGATGTTTTGTGGCATGCAGATGTGGATTTGTGTAGAAATTGTTGCAAATGTTCCTCATCTTGGCCAATTTAACCAATAACTTTTTCTGTCCCTTCTGAAATGGCTGAAGTGACACAAATCCTAAAGGTGGAAGAAATAAAGGAGCTGACTACCTGGATTCATAATGCAAAGCTTGGATGGTTTTCATGAAAAAAGTTGTTTGTGCGAATTAAGAACTGATTCAGCAAAGCCTTTGCACAGCTATATACTTGCTTTAAAATAAGCATATACTTAAGTGTTTGGCTTAATTTGTGCCATAGACAAGTCAGGTTACTTAGTTCAAGTTTACATAATCCAAGTATTCAGAGACCTTGGCAGCATTATGGGAGTAATAGTTTTACTAAGGATGAACACTTTCTTCAGTGTGCAGGTTCAAATGCTCTGAAAACACCTGCCTTCTTTTTCCACCTATTTTCCCCCCATGAACAAATATATTTACTTTGGCCAAAGAAGGGAAAAACCCCACTGTTTCATTTCCTTTTTTTCCCTAGTACAGTATACAAGGACCTTGATTCAGTATGCAATCATATGTTGGCTCCACGGGGGTATTTTTTTCAAGACTTTTATGTCACCCAAGGTTATATGCTGGCTGCGTAGGATTTAAGGCAACCCTTCCTCCAAAAGGCCCAGCCCCAGCGATGCCCTAGTTGGAGTGCAGCAGCCATTCCCTCCTAGGGCCCAGCTGCATCCTGGCTGGACCACAGCGGCCACTCTTTTCTCCTAGCTCAACCCCTGCCTCCCGCGGTGCCCTGACTGGAGCACTGCAGCCACTGTCCCTAGGGTCTAGTGGCATTTTATTTTATTTTACCATTAATTTAATTTAATCTTGATTTATTTTTCCTTTATTTGTATAAATAAAATATTTTATTATTTTTCATTTATTATTTTATTATTTTTATTTTATTTTTTATTATTTGCTATTTATTTATTTTGTAAGCTCTACCCTCGTCCCTCTCCCACCACATGCAGCCTGCCATACAGAGGATGTGGCCTTCGGGCCAAAAAGTTTGCCCACCCCTGATCTAGTAGGACACCAGCAGAGAGAGCATGAGTTCCATCTCTAAAAGCACTTTGTCTGTTTTATAGAGTAGTGCTGATGATGTCCCACCTCTGTGAAAAAGATGCATAGGAGTACAAGTAGTCTATTTTGACTCGGGGCTGACTCTTTTCAAGACCAGCAAGGATTTTTTTTTTTAGAGTGGGGTTAGTTTGTTGGTAGTCGTTAATTGACCTATAAAGGCTACATAAATTGCTTATCTTATTTAGTGCAGCTAAAGAGGAAGCTTACAGAACTGTCAGACATTTCCCAAATAAGAACTCTAGAGCAAATATCTGGGAAAAGAATTCTGCTGTTTTATTTTGGTACCATTTATGTTTTTTATGATAACCAATGCTGTTAAAACTATAACCAGGGCCCTATATGCTCCATGCCTTCTAAATTGTTATAGAATTGTGCTCTAGAATCTGTTTTCAGTTTTGACATTGTGTGTTTAGCTCATATGGTTGTGATAACTTGGAAAACATTGAGTGTAACTAATGTAATATTATCTTCCTGAGTCTGCAGAAGGCTGCAACAATAGCTCAGAGAAAAATTAATTAATCCATTCATCTCAGTCTGGATCCTTGTGTATATTGTGATTCTCTGGCCACAAATATTGACCTCTTCCCAAGAGGCTGAAAGAATTCAGCAGCTCTACAATGGAATTAACCATTTTTCTTTAGCTAAGCACCAGGATTTTGCTTTTAGTCTGTCTGACTGGCCTGCACCTGCCCCTTGCTCACCAGCTTTTTCCATTAGGGAAAGATAATTCAGCTACAGTGCATGCCTCCTGTATTTCAGACAGCAAGGAGGTCAAAGAGCCAGAGCTGTAGTCCAGTTTGTCGCCAGAGGCAGGGAGTGTCAGAAGTGTAGGCTGATATGCTTTAATTCAGCATGGAGGTTTTTTAAGCATACCGTAACTGAATTAAAGAAAGTATGCATGCCCTAAACAATAAAGAAATCAGGAATAAAAGAAAAAAACTTAGTATAGTTCAATGACAGAGTTCAAAAGGTTCTTCAAGCTAAACGGATAACTCTCTGAAGAAAATGGAAATCCAAATCAAGTGAAACCAGTAGAAAAGAGAATATGGTAGGTAAAACTTATGATGGAAATTCAGAGGTCTAAAAGAGAATTTGAAGACCATAAATAACGAAAGGGATAAAAACAAAATAAAATAAATTATTTAAGTATATTGGAAGCCTATGAAATTCAAAGGATTCAGTGTTTTCCCAGGGAGGACAGAGAACAATTTGAGGTTTAAGGGCAGATAAGTTAAATGATTTGTTTGCATATATCTTCAGTGCAGAGAATATTTGAGGGGAGTTACCAAATTATGATTTCCTCCCCATCTGAGGAAAACAATTTTTTTTCTTCTTAGAGGATACTTTTTTAAAAGTACAAATTTTATTTAATAAACATTCTGATTCTTTTTGTAAACACATTCCAAAAAATGGAAGAAATTGCAATTCTTTTAATAAAAAAAGAACCGTAATAATTGAGCCACCCATCCACTAGCTACATAGGTCTATCACTTTTCAGAATTTCCCCTTCAGTAGTGATAATCGACCAATTTATTTGCTTTTTCAGTACGTAGTTTACTAGAGAGTATCATCCAAACTAATCTGACTATGTGGAAAAATACTTTCACTTAACTGAGCTTCATCTGGTTGATTGGTATTGCAGATCTTCTAAAAAGTAACACAATTTTGAGTTAGACATCCATCTTCAGTCATCTTACGTCTACAAACTTCCACCACTTTGATTGAATAAACTGTGAAACAACCTCATTCATGAACACTGATTTGGAGTAGAACTCTGAACTCTAAATTTTAAATTCTTGAAGGAGAAGAAAGGAAATGAATAGTATATTTCTACTGTTATTTCCTGTCACTTCTTTCAATTTTTTGCTTGTTGAATCAGATGTATGCACTTGCCATATTGGTCATCAGCTATCACATTTATGATGAATACAATCACCTTGTGAATTCAATAATCAGAGGGAAAAATAAGATGAGGAAGTCAGCATTATACAATAATTTTATCAGAAGCCTTTCCTACCTTCCGTATATGTCTAGTTACTGGTAAACTGAGCCCAGGATCAGTATACAGCTTAATCCACTTCCCTCTCCAGAATCTAATGACAGTAGAAGTTTTTTATTTCTTCTTGTCTTTTATTATTTGCATTCCAGTAGCCACACTCCTTTCGCCAATAACCAGTGCCATCCATTCCTCCTCTTTGCACTTCAGTATAGTACTTTTTTGTTTCTTAATATGTATAATAGTAACTTTGATCTCGTAACTACCATTTTAACCTTTTTAGAATAATTAAGTTTGGATTCAGGGACTGAATTGTCGAAAGGGTAGGTGCTGGAAAAAATAAGAAATTTAGTATGCAGACAACCAGAGTTCTGAGGAAATTTAATAATTAAATGGTTCTGTTACTTACAGACACCATTATCATGGTGTGTCAATTTTAACCATTCAGTATAAAGACTTGTGGCTCAATAACCCTGGGACTCATGAGCAGATCAACCAAACAAATCGTTAGAAGGCATGAGGAGTGGGTTAGGAAAAAAGTTATTTTAATGCCATTTTATATCACTGACCTTATGCCATCACCTGAAACACTTTAATTCAATCCTGGTAAGCTAGTGCCAGATTTTTAAAAGGTGTTTTATGCACCTAAATGTGCAGATAGTCACCTAGTGGGATTTTCAAATGTACCTACATGTCTAACTCTGAAATCACTGGAAGTCAGGTGCCTAAACTGTTTAGGTGCTTTTGAAAGCCCCACTCCTCCCCCTGGCGATGCTTACCTGCACTTAAATATCTTTGAAAATGTGGCCTTCAGTGTCAGAAATATACAACAGAAATGAGTGTTCAGAGGTGAGTAATGAAAATCATTAGAGGAATGAGCAGAGTTCATTGTTGACATTGAAAAGATTGGGACTGCTTAGAACAGGAGCAGTATAAAGGGGGAATGTTGTAGAAAATAAAACATGTATAATTTATCCGAAATGATAGATGGAAACATAATGCACAAGTTAAATGGGGAAATAGTCACTGTTTTTTATAATTTAAGAACAAGGGGAACATTTAATGAAATTGGAAATGCAATAAATTTTAAACTGATAAAAATAATTACAAATAAGGTGTTCCAACCTCATGCTCTTTTCTTTAGGTTAGTGCTGCCTCATGTTTTTTTCAAAATATTTCCTAACTGTTATAATATGTAAGTATTAATGTAGTTAACATAATCTGCCAGTAATGAGGTGGGCATATTTTATAATTCATTCAGTTTCAGTGGGAGAGGACACTTGGGTCTGAAATGCTTCGTGTTCGCTGCATATGTACAGTGAGTATTGGTGGTTACAATAAAATCAGATAAGAAAATGTTATCACATTTGATTATAAAAAATACAAATATAGGAAACAGTTAAACATTGCAAAGCAATATTTTCTTTAAAAAGCTGTATAATTATTAATCGTTTGAAATTATTACATATTTTTTCTTGGTTAGTGTGTACCTAAATCACTTAGTTTCTAACCATATCAGCCTGCCAAGAAAACAAATATACAGTCACACATGGCTTTACTTTGCTCTGGAAAACTGGAACTTGCTACCACTTTTTCCTTGTCCTGTTCAGGTAGTTCATTATTTTATTGACAGTCCAGTTCCATTAATCTGGCATATTTGGGAAAATTACTTGCAGACCTTAAATTTCTCTGTTGAAGGTGATCAAATACGCATTGGAATCCCTCATGTAAATGATGTCTTAAAGTTAAAATAAAATCTACTTTCCAGAAAGTAACTGTAAAACTATTTTATGCAAGATTTCATGTGGGATACCTTAATGGTTGAATAATAAATTTTACCTCATAAAAATGAAATTCAATAATACAGTAGCTTTCTCAGCGCAGTAGCATCTGGTTGAATCCCATGAGAGCCAATATTTTCCAACTCATTAGGATCATGTCGTTCTGTATGTCGTCAACATTGACTTAGCCAAGCTACCTTTACTTACATAACCGCCAAACTATTAAATAGGTCTCTTGTGGAGTGAAGTCAAATATTCCTCTTATTTTGCTTTTGCCTGGGAAGAAGAGAAGAAAATGTGCATACTGTAACGCTTAAACATCTGGTCTAAACCACATCAGGGTAACGCTGAGGAAAGTAACAGCAGTATTCTTCCCAGGTGTACATATAAAAAGAGTTTTGGAATTGCTACATAGTTTTTTAACCACTTAGGAAAAAGATTGAAATATAGTGATTCGCTGTTCTAATGCTCCTGTTTTAAAACTACTTTTCCCCTCTTTACATTTCTAAGTTCAGTTGTAATGCAGGTTTTTGAGCTGTAATCATTTCCTTGCAGTGTACTGGCTTTGAATATCTGTTCCACATAACGTGGCCAAGGTTGGCATTCATTTTGAGGACTATGAGTTAGATTTTCTGTTTAAAATCAAAGTGCAAGAGTGCATTCTCTTGAGTAATTGCTTGGGAGGGGCAGAGCACAGCTGTGTAAAACTTGCACAGTATAAACATTTTGCTGTCTTTTATGGATGATTGTACCCACATGTGTTCTGTTACTTTATGTAGGTTTCTGCATACAGTGCATAAATAGAAGTCTTTTTTTTTTTTTTAACATCCACTTCACTTCTGTGCAAGTAGTGCATTATTTGAAATTAGATAGAAACTGATCATTTGCAGATAGTTTGGGAATACAGATCAGGATCAAATTGTGGTTAATTCAGTTATGTCAATTGATTGGCATATATGTGATATTACCTTTAATTATTATGATGAAGACTTATATTCAAGAATATTCTTAAAACATGAAGATGTGGGAATACTGCAGAGATACAACATTGGTTTTAGTGGGAATGTGGCAGTGTATTATTTGCAATCAGTATTGATGTCTAGATTATGGAGAAGTTTCTTGTGTCTTAGAGAAAACTTCCCACTATAGCAGCGGCTCTAGAGTGACCCAGCACTGATTTAAAAAAAGTGGTGGTGTTTTTTTTTAAAGGAGCTAGCATGTGATGTGTCTTGTTTATAGAGCACAGCAATGGAACATAGTGGTTAAACAATATTAATTAACAATTTCAGTCTTTTCTATATTTGCCACTTTTGTTAACCTAAATAGAACTCAAAGGTGAAATAAAAGAATGTTACAAAATGTTAAACAGTAAAGACATAACTTTAAGATACTCAGACAACCTTAACTTTACTTGGTAAACATCATGGATGGAAAGAAAAGAAAAGAAAACAAACATACATCTTTAAAATCAAGTTTTAATCTTTTTTGGGACTACAAATGAGAAATGGCTGCATTTGCTGAAAATGCAGAAATGGGAGCTCAGTAATGCAATGAAAAGAATTAAAGAAGTCAGTAAAATGGTGTCCCAGAGGGCACTCACTTCCTGAGTGCCTCTTAATAATTGGATGTTGTGGTGCAATTTTTTTTTCTGCTCGTGGTGTCCCCTGAAAGGTTACCAAGCTTACTAGGCAGGTCTTCATTGGCTCAACCCTCCTGCCAAATTACACAGTCAATATGGATGAACCCTTCACAGAGTAGCAAAAGTCCAAAAAACTATCTGCCTTCACCAAGATCTTCAGCTCTGTGTCTGGGCTCTTTTAAATTCAACCCTTTGCTGAGCCTTCCCCTCTTTTGGGACTTAGGCCACTTTCCCAGACCCTAATGGTAGAACTCAGGCCTGTCCACTACACCAGGTTCCGACCCAGGGACCTTATGAACAGCGGCCACATACTACTACGTTTGAGTGTTTTGCTTTTGTTTTCCCTGGACTTCTTCCCATCTGGTCCCTTTTCTTTCATCCTTTACCTTAAGGTTAAGGTTCTCAGGTTTTCTCTCTCACGGGCTCAGTAAATGTAGCCCGTCAATCTCCTTTGGCCATAGGAAAGCACCTTTCCTTGCCCCTCTGGTCCCAGCCAGGAACTCACCTGCTTAGGTCCAGCAACTCTTTTTATCTGAGCCTACTGGGCTCTGGTGGGTTTTTCTGTTATGTCTCTCTAGGCAAGCCTTGAGGACCCACCTTCGCTGCTATTTTCCTGGGATGGGGTGAGGTAGGACCATGGGGCCTCCAGCAAGTGACCACGAAGGCCTGGTACATCCCATCACACATGGAAGAGAAAGGAATGATAAGCTTTTGGCCTGAAAGATGAGTGCTACTTGATTAATACTCCTGCACATGTAGAACCCCCTTAATTTGAACAGAGTTACACTGCTGTAGAAGGTACATTTTACCCTTGTCATGTTTGTTTAGGGTAACATAAACTTCTATGGTGGACTACCAAGAACAACAACAAGCCTTACAGGAATAAGAAACACTACCTTTATTCTAAGAATTTTGTTAATTTGCACAAATAGAGGCCAGGGAACCACTGCTGGCAAACAGCCCAGCATTTGTGATTCTGATCCCTTCGTTTCTAAGTGGGGTGATGGGGGGAAGAAAAAATGCTGGGCTCCTGACTAAAAGTGATTATTGACATGTCTTTTGATGGGGAAATTTACTACCCTTCCTAATACATGCAATAGTCCAACTATCACTCACTGGTAGTAATTGCTTGAACTACTGCCCAGTGTCTAACCTCTGCTTTCTAAACATGCTAATTAAGAAACTAGCACAAAGCAATGTGTAATGAAAAGTCAGCTGCCAGTGTTCTCCCTCTCAGTGAGGTTTTCGATGTGGTCATGGTACAGAGTCATCACTTGTTGCACCAATGGATGTCCTCGTTTTGTCTGTAATGAAGAAAATAAACTTATACTAATTGCGTGAAGACCTGGCCAGGCTAGGCTACGCTAACTGTGAGGAGGCAGTGGCATCAAAGACAAAAGGGATCGTTTTAAATTTTTAGAACTTTCTTAGGGAAAACCCCCACACTGTACAAGGCACGTACACAATACAGAACTTTACTGAAGACTTACTAGTTATAATAATAATCTATAGGTTACCAATTCATTAATCTTTGTAAGACTGTACACAAGTGCTGTGCAATTAGTACCAAATGAATTGTGATGAACAAAAATGAGACATTACAATAGATTGTCATTTCAGAGAAGAATCAACTTTTCCTGTCCTTGGCTGTAGGTCCAGCTTCAAGTCCAGCTCCACTCTTGCTGTTCTGTTCTTTGAATCTCTTCAGCTTGAAGTGCTCCTTAGATTCAGTGTCCTTGTGACTGTACTTCTTTTCACCGAGTTTATCCGAAAGTGGGCTTTCTTCATGTTGTGGGCCCTTTCATGTCTATTAGGTACCTTTTAATTGTATTCCTTCAATAGATGTTCATGTCCTTTAGGTCTTTTGTGGGTGGGCTTCTTGCTTACTGTTTCCAAGATTTGTTTGCACTTAGCTTTTTGATCAAATCCCTTTTTCTCTAATTATATTTCCTTTCAATTTTTTTCTCTTGATATTTGCATTTCGGTAAATCTGTAGATTTTATTTCCCTCTACTTCTCTTCTGTAATGGTGCCACTTCTCTAATTGTGCCAGCTTTGTTTTTTCTGCTCATGCGATAAATAAATCTGTTAGTCTTTAAAAGTGCCACAGGACTCTGTTGTCTTTCTACAGTAGACTAACACGGCTACCTCTTTGGAATTTGACTACATGGAGGGCCCTGTTTTCTGTCATCCCTTGGTTTTTTTTTATCACCTCACGTCTTACCTAGGCTCCAATTCTTTTGTTAGCTCAGCATCTTGATTCTTCTGCTCTCGCAGCTTTTTCCAAATGCTCCTTCTGATGGATTTGATGTCTAGTTGGCAGCGGCATCAAGCAGAGTGCCCTAGAGGTTGTTGCTGGGGCTGGTTTTGTTCAGTATCTTCATCAATGATCTGGAAGATGCAGTGGATTGCACTCTCAGCAAATTTCAAGGTGACAACACTAAGCTGGAAACAGTGGTAGATGCACTGGAGGACAGGGATAAGATACAGAGTTACTTAGATAAATTAGAGGATAGGGCTAAAAGAAATCTGATGAAGTTTAACAAGTATAAATGCAGAATCCTGCGCTGGGAACATTAGAATCCCATTCACTGCTACAGACTTGGGACCAACTAGCTAGGCAGCAGTTCAGTAGAAAAGGACCTGGGAGTTACAGTGGACAAGAAGCAGGATATGAGTCAACAGTGTGCCCTTATTGCTATGAAGGCTAATGGCATATTCAGCTGCATTAGCAGGGGCATTCCCATAGGGCAACAGACTTTTAAGAAGGCAAGCTCAGACAAGGGTACCAAGTCTAAGGAGAAGTGCACACTAATGATACTCTTAGAGCCAAAAGTACAATTGGCACCGAGTAAGACATCAACATGCCACTCAATGCCACCCTCACCAGAGCCTCGCAGACCTCCGGTACCAGGGCCAACTATTCCTGTACCAGCTCCATGTCCGCTGGCATTGACACTCCTGGTACTGCAACAGTTTCTACAACCTGGAAACCTGGCAGTTCCATCAATGCCACAATCTCCACTGTTTGGAACCGATGCCATATTGACATGGTTGGTGCACAGTCACCTGCTGGATACCCCAGCAGGTGCTCTATTAGTATTGAGTGAGTAGAAGGAGGAAGAGGAAGGCCAAATTCACTCACCACGCTATTCCTCTGCCCTACGATGGCTTAAAGCAGCACAACCCCGACCACCCAGCTGGTGTGAACACCCATGAGTACCACCACCTATGCTTTCCCACCTCAGTGGCAATACTGGGATCCTTGGGCGATGTACAGACAGCAGCATTTAGTCCCACTCCATCAGTACCAAGAATACCACAGTCAACTGCAATGACCATGGCTCCACTTCCATCTGACCCTCATGTGGAACCAGCAGATGACTCCGAAGATCCATCAGACCAGGAAGACCCTCCTCCAGGACTATCCTCTTCACCCTCAGATAAAACTATAATGCCTGCACCACTTAATGCTGCGGATGACTTCAAAGAATTCTAAGACCTTTTAAAAAGGGTCTCTGAGGCCCTTGAAATCTCCTTGGAGAAATTCTGACTCTTGCCATAAACTATTCTATGGACTACCCATCAACTAAGATCACACTACTTATTAATGTAATACAAGATCCTGCAAAAACCATATGGCAAATACCTGCCACTGCACCACCATCCTGTAAGTGATCGGATAAAAAGTATTATGCTTTTCTGCATATAAAAGCCTGGGCTGGCATGGGGGTGGGGGTGGGGGTGGGGGGAGGGAGGGAGGGAGGGAGATAGTAAACAGGACAGTTGCCCAGGGCCCTATGGTGACAGGGGCCCTGTGAAGCTAAGCTCCTTGGGCTTCAGCCTCAGCCCTGGGTGGAGTTTCTTCATTTAACTAGGACTTTAAAAAAAAAAAATAGATGTCTCTCTCGTGATAGACTCATTTCCACGCTCTTGAACTTTATTTAATGTAAGATTTAAAATAAGACTTTGTCACATTGACTCAACAGCAATTCCAGCTCTGTCATGGGCAATAGAAATGTATAGTACTTTTCATCCAGTTCAAGACTATGTTGTTTTGAGAATAGGATCTGGACATTTACCTTCATCTTGCAGCCCCAGAACTTATGAAGGTCCAGTTTGTTGTTCTAAAAAAAAAAAGGTGTAGTTTTCTTGATTTAACACTAGAGAAGCTTGTATTCTCTCTCTATTCTTGTTAAGTTATAGTTTTAAAAAACTTATTGTCAAGTCTCTGAAAAACTTCAGTCTTTTCAGGTCTTTGAGGCAAATCATTCACCTTGTTTTCTACCCACTTAATAACACTAAAGTAATAAAGTTATCCTAGTGGAAGTGCTTCTCTCCAGTGTTGTTTACCCTGCAAGACCTGATGGTAAATCCCACTTCATCAGATGCTTGATAAAGTGGGATTTTCTCCCACAAAAGGTCATGCGATAAATAAATTTGTTAGTCTTTAAAAGTGCCACAGGACTCCTTGTTTGTTTTGCTGAACTAGACTAACATGGCTATCCCTTTGGAATTTTGCAAGTATAGCTGGCACAAAAATGCTCCAAAACGGCTGCACAACGCCCCCCCCCCCCTCCGAAATACTCCCAAACCAAGAAGCCATCTCTGGGAGTCACAGACCCAGCTGTGCACTATTTCTTCCCAATGCAGTAAAGGGGGGTGGAGGGGAAGTGGATGGGGCCTTCTGCATTGCTGCAGTGGCCTGTAAAGGGCTTTCTGCATCACTGAACTTGCCTGTACCAGAGGATCAATTAGACTGCTTCTGAATAGGGGAAGAAGCCAACTGGCTTCCCTCTGTCCCTGTGCCAGCTCTAAATTACCAGTAACTGAATGAAAATGTTGATCTGTTGGCAATGTCATTAGTATCTTTGGATCAAAACCTATTTAATGCAGTACCAGAAAGGTTTAATCCCACAGGAAGAAATAAAGAAATACCAAGTAAGGAGCAATTACATTCCATAAACTAGTGCTAAAGTGCCACAGGATTCCGTATTTGTTTTGCTGAACTAGACTAACACAGCTATCGTTCTGGAACGAGTGTTAAGATAGATGCTGCCAGCTTAGATAGCTTCAAAGAGATGGTGCCCGACAGTCCTTCTGTTTTCATAGTCTGTTTATCCTTTCAAGATTTTTTTCTTGTCATTCCCCTTCTTTTTCACTACCAGCAAATATTAATATTTATTTTTGCAGTCCACTTTGGGCCTTCAGTAGGCAAGAGTTTCAACACTTTTACAGAGATTCAGTTGCAGCGTGAAGTGTTGGTTAAGTTTATTGCCCAACGAAGATGCTAGAATAAAAACAGAAATGAAAAACAAAACAAAATCATCAATGCTATATTTGTATTGTTGTTCACTAGGTTTAACTGTACTCATAAAGAAATCATATAATCATATAATTGGGGGCATGACATGAGCCATTCACAAAGGTGTATGGACATAATGAAAATTATGAACAAAAATTTTGCATTCTGTTTAAAATTGAGTATGCAGCTCAGATGATTTTGAGATATAGTTTACTTTTACAATAATAAACAAATGCAGGCTTTTGGAAAAAAATACTGGTTAAATAATGCTAATAGTTAATTACTTTAAATTGGAGAATTACTGTACTATATTTTAAAATTAGCCATTTGCACACACAAAGAAAACAAATCAACAACACACACACACTAACACTACTATTTAAAGCAAAATAAACAACAACTGGTCATAATGAAATACCCCACTCCATCCCCCAGCACCACTCCTGGCCAATCAAGCCTGTATTTCTGTTTCAGTCAAATCAAAACCCAATCAAACACACACAATGTGAAAGTTCAAAATCATTTTAAGAGCTGCGTTCTTTTTGGGAGGGAGGGCTTTTCCTGTGAGTTGTGCAAAACAATTCGGCTCTTAACTAAATGTACTGCTATTTAATACAAAAACAAAATAAATAAAACATTGCCAATAAAGCACAAAAATGGTATTTGACAGGCAGCAAACATCAAGATGTAAATACAAATAATCTCTTAAATCTGTAGTGTGGAGCAAATGTTTTTCAAGGTTTCACTAAATCAATGAAAATCCAACATACATTATGAAATAAAAAATGCATTCACAAAGATTGACTACTCACCACATAAAAGATGTTTCACTTAAGGATTTTCAGTTTGTTGTGATTTGCAGCAAAAGAATCGATGACATTATCAACATTTAGTCCTTTTGTTTTCATTGGATTTATGGAAAGTAATGTGAGATTAAAGGTTCAACAGTCTCCATGGCTGCTTCTCTAGTAGTTTTTTAGGTAAAACTGCATTTGCAGGTTGCTGAACTGATAGGTAATGTCACACAAATGCACGTAAGTTTCTACAGAGCATTAAATGCATCTCAATATAGCTGAAGCATCGTTGAAAATTCAAGTGTAGAGTTAAAAACATGTCTCTATTTCTTTTCTGTTTTAAAGAAGATGTTACCCTTAATGAAGTTCAGTGATCAGATTCTCTTTGCAAATCCCATGCTGGTGGGCCTTCAACAGGATACATTGTACAGGAATTAGTTGTATTTTGGATTAAGTGCAGACACACCTTTGAGAATATCACAAGAGCCGTGTTAAAAGCACTGATTCAGCCCATTAACCACGTTGTATATGACTGAGTAGAAGCAATGGTTTTGATCATCATCAGACGATGTCAAGGCTGTCATTGGTCTATTTGAGAATCCATAACAAAATACTTTAGCTGGCATTGCTGTGGTTGTTTCTTCACTGTTGAGTCTGCTCCATCTAGTCCACATAGGCCACTTGCATTGTTCCTTCCCCTATTTTTTTTGTTTCACTTACCCTTTAGTGCAAGTATGACTGAATGAGCAAGATCAATTGCATAGGCCAGTTGCATGTCAGGAGACTGTAGATGATCAAACAGTGTTTTTGTAAGACTGAGAAGATGCTCCATCATAGTGAGATTGACTGTAGATGACTGATCCGTCCCTTTGTTAAATGGTCTTGCCTAAGTTGCTCTGTGAACATTTGACTGGTTGATGACATTTATTTGTGTTGCACGTGTAGCCGGCAATGTTTTTTGTATTGCCCAGCAAGCAGCATATTGACAAGCCCATCATATGTCCGATAGTTTATTCAGTTCAGCCAGCTTTTTATTGGCTCAAGTTCCTTCTGTTTTTGAATGAATAAATTATATGCAACTGTTCTTGAAAAGAAGTTGTATACCATTTGAATTGTGACACCCCCATCTCTCTCCTCCCCCCAAAGCAGCTGTTAGAACATTGCAAACACAGTCAACTAAAACTGAATTGAGTTGATGAGCATAGCAGAATACATAAACTGCTTGTGGCATTTCTTTCCAAAACATCTTTTGAACACCCTGATTACACTCTGGCATTACAGCAGCCCCATCATAACCCAGCATCAACATTCTTATTGGTGTTTCATTTGCATAGCTTGTGCTTTATTTTCTCCAGAAGGGAGTGTGCATCAAGACCTTCTGTTGAGATGAAACATTAAAGTCTCATTGTGAATGTTGTCGTCATTCAGGTAGCGCGCAACTATGGATACCTATCCTTTTTGCTGATATCTTTGCACTCTCGTATACCTGTGAAGTCAAGTGCTCTGCTGTCTTAATCACTTATTTGTTTTCTAATAATTTTTGTAGTTATATCCACACCTTCATTCTGTATGTCATGATGGATACTTGCTGCTCCAGGCAGTATGGCCCCCTTTAAGTACAGTTCTATCCAGATCTCTGATTGTGGCATTGTGCCTCTGCACAACCCTTAACACAGGCTGTGGCTGTTAACAGTAAGCAAGCCCTTTGGTTTTTGGAGGTGGATGACATCCGGTGTCACTTAAAACATAAGTCGTGTTTTATTTTTACTGGGATTTTATATTTAATTTACCTCTTTCTATGTTATGTAATTTCTTTGCTTGAGATGTTGTTCCCCTTCAAGTGCTTCCTCAGGTCCAGTCCCAGTTAGGTATGTGTGCCACATGCACTGGTGCCTGAAATTTTTCCCCTAGTGGTATATGCAGGGCTGGCTCTAGCACCCTCTACAGTGGTGCATGAAAGGGCCAGCATATTGGGTTCTGCTAGACCCCCTCCCTCTCAGTACCTTCTCACTGCCCGTAACAGTACTAGAGTGCTCTCCTGCTATCACAACTCTTCAAACTATTGTTTTTTATTTCTTAGTGTACATAATTCAGTTGTTAAGTGTTAGCATTAATAATAGTATTAGGTTAGAAATTTTAAAACCTGTGCTTCATGTAAGAAGCTTATGCCAGTCACTGACCTGCACCAAAGCTCTTTGAAGTGCTTGGGAGAGGCTCATATGCAGGAAAAATGCAAGATATGCAAAGGTTTCAGGCCTTGTACCAAGAAAGATCAGGACAGTAGACTGAGGGCACTTCTAATGGAACTGGCATTTAGACTAGCATTGTAACCAAGCTGTTTGGAGTTGGCGGTGCACACAGCTGCCTTGATGCAGAGTTCCCCTCTGGCACTGTCATCTTCCCAGCACAGATTGCCATGTTTAGTGTCTAAGCCAAGCAAGGATGCTTGCTGGTGCTGAGAAGGGCAAGATTGGCCTGTGTTGGGCTGCCTGTTCCCATCAACCCATGGTACCTGCAGCCATCCAGGTTTTGAGCCCAGCTCTGGACCCACCATCAACTTCAGGGAGTGGCAAGGGCTCCTTGCACCTAATGGTGCCCATAAGTCTGGAGACTTTCCAGGCAATGAAAGGACTTTTCAGCCATCTGAGTACATCTGGCACCCTGAGAAGGAAGACCCCCAGCACCATCTTCATCCCTGAGACTTCATAGGGGAACCAAGAATGAGACCTTGCACATTCCCTGAAACCAAGGCACTGGTCTTTGATTTGGTCTCTGGATCTGCAGCAGCAGTCTGCAGAGCTGCACTGTGCGTGGTTAGGCTCTTGTCACCAATCTCCAGCCCAGTGGCACGGGTCTCCAGAGATATGGAACCAGTCCCTGGAATGTTGCTGATCTCTTGAGCTCTGGCACTGATCCCCATAGAGCTGGCCCAACTCTCTGATATCCCAATTCTGATCATCAACCCCATACAAGAGGCTAAGGACAAGAGCTGACCACCAGATGAGCAGCGCTCAGGCTCCCTACTCTGCTCTCTGGCCACTGGAACATCTGCACTGCTGCTACAGTGTGGAAGGGCAAATGGCTTTAGCACCTCCATTGTTACTAAGAAGCAGTTCAGATTTGGAGGGAAAAGAGGTGGTCCTGCCCAAGAGGTAGCTTGCTGCTGCAGCTGCAGGCTTCCCCATGGCAACCCAGATAGGAATATGGCAGAGCCCTGGTAGTTTTGGAATTCATGGGATTTTCCTCTGACCATGGGCCCACAAAGGACTTCCTTTCTGAAGTCTCAGTGCTTCAGATATTGATGGTTGTTTGCCTGGCACCAAACATAGATGGGGATTCAGACCAAGAGGAAGCCCCTATAGAGGATCCAGAGGGTGCTATGCTGACTAGGGAGGACAACCCTATTCCTCCACCTGTACCAGCCTCCTCATCCTCCTTGCCAGATGAAGCCATGTCAGGAGACTCCACCACTCATCAGGAGTTACTGAAACGAGTGGCATCGAACCTGGGGCTTAAGTGGAGGAACTAAAAGACCCAATGGATGACCAGTTTGGCATTGTGTCTGCAATAGTCCTATCCAAGGCGGTCCTCGCTGTTCATGAGGGAATGGTAAAACTGCTGAAGACCCCACAACAGACCCCAGCCTTCCTACCTCCTATGTCCAAGTGGGCAGAAAAGAAATATTATGTTTCCATGAGGAGGGTTGAATATCTTTATACCCACCCCCTTCCAGGTCATTGGAAGTAATAGATGCCAATGACAGAAATAAGAGGGACAGGCAGGTTCCACCCTGAAAAGTAAGAAGGAAAAAACTATACCTTTTTGGATGAAAGACCCAATACAGCTAGCTGGTCAACAAAGTCTTCATAAAAATCAATAGAGATAGGGCATGGCCATGCCAAGATTGGTTTGGGATGCACTTCGATTTGTCCGCAGTCTGCCCTTGGGCAGTCCCATCGTGTCCAGATCTTCTCTCCTAGGGTCATGGCTGACTGCTCCATCCAGACCTCACCTCCCTGTACCTGATGGTGTGGATGCCCCAGGGTTCAGCCTGGGAAGAGTGGTCCTGCTTGGTGCAAGTCCAGCAGATCCTGTTGAGAAGCAAGATACCTTCTATAAGAGTGTCATACCTGGCGACATGCAAAAACTTCACCTGCTGGGCTGGTAACATCCTCTCCATCTAAATCATCTATCTAAGTTATGTTGGATTACCTGCTTTATTTAAAACAAGAAGGTTTTGCCGTGTTGTCAGTAAGGGTACACCTAGCAGCTATAATGGTTTTTCATCCCCCTGTACAATGTAGAACAGTCTTATCACACAAGATGATAGCCAGATTTCTCAAGGACTTAGAAAGGTACTTTCCACTGGTGTGAGACCAATGGGTTCTGAACCTTGTCCTCCCCAGGCTCACAGGCCTGCCCTTTGGGCCTCTGGCTTCCTGCATCTGCCCTGGAAAGTTGCTTTCTTGGTGACTATCAACATTACCAATCCTTTAGAATTACATAGTAAGTTTAGAAATTGTACAGAAGATGCTCTGTTTTACTGAAGGTACAGTGGGTTTGTTTGTAGTTAGTTAACTATCTCAGTTTAAAAAATTTTTTTTTTCTATGGTACTTCCAACAAAGAAAACTTCGTAATAATGGAAGAAAAGATCAAATTTTAAGGATTTTTTTAAAAAAATGATTACTTTTGTGGAGTGATAGCTCAGGTCAGCACCACAGAAAGTAGGTTATGGAACTGGTGGGCATAGACTTACCTACCTTTCAAGATTTCCAATACTGTTATTCATACTAATTTATTCTTTTACAAAAAATGAGAAGTAAAGCTGTATTTATTTGAGATTGCCATATCATGATCAGCTTGTTGCCCATGCAGATTGACCATGTTGGGTGTGAACATGGAACCGGGAATCCAGAATTATTGCTCTTGAACTGTTGCCTTTGGCATAATTGGACATATAATGGGATCTCCCAGCTTGGTTTCCACATTTGCAAAATGGGTCAGTTGTTATTCTTGACCTTGGACTCCGACTTTATGGCTGAATTCAGTAGACCTGCTATCAGGACACTCAACATTCTTGAGCCCGTCGTCTTACCATTGCACAGTGCCCTTCAATATTACTATTCTTGTAGAATCTTTTATATTCTACATGTATTTTTCAGAAAAGTGTTCCCCAATTTTAAGCACAGCAGAGTTATTTTTTAGATCATTCTCATCTGTAAGAACTCTTTGATTTTAAGTTGTAGGAGATTATTTCCCAACAAAACTCATGTGACAGAAGCAGTGAGGTTCAATAAGAGTTCTCTTTGGATTACTTTAAATAGAAAGGAAGACTTTAGGTATATAAAGTTGTGTGGCCCTGAATATGATTTTTATTTGATATATGAGCTGTGACATAGCTATTGTATGACTGAGATGGGGCTCTAAGTGATGTAGTATACAGATGGAGTTTCTCTGAAACAAAGCCAGAGACTAAATTTGAATGTACTCATTTAGAGGGTAAAGAATACTTCATAAAACATATGGAAGCATTTCTATGTTTTTTTATTAAATAGGCTTTTTAGTTTTTAAGCACTTTTTATGATCGATTATGTTAATGTGTCATTTACCTGAATCAAGACCACCTACATCTAAGTGGGTTAGTAAAAAGAGGGGTGGGAGGGAGAGAAGAGGGGAAGTACTGCTACAATGTTATGAAATATTTTAAAAAATAATTTGAGAAATTTAATTTTTTATTTTATGATTCTGAAATTTTTAGTGTATTCAGGGTACTTAATTGCAATACAATGTACTTCTACACAGTTGTTTCATTTGCTAAATGGTTAATGCTGAAATACATTTATGGTTTATGCAGAATTGTAAATAATGAGAAGGACAGGGCAGTCATACAGAGTGACCTGGATTGCTTGGTAAGTGGGCCCATTCAAATAAAATGCATTTTAATTCAGCCAAATGCAAAGTTATAAATCTAAGAGCAAGGAATGCAGGCCATACATACAGAAAGGGATTCTGGAAGGCAGTGACTCTGAAAAGAAGTGAGGGGTCGTAGTGGAGAAGCAACTTAACAAGCTCACAGGATGTTTATGTGGCATAAAGGGCTAGTGCAATGTTTGGTTGTATAACTAAGGAGTACATATAAGAAGATGATTTTATTTCAGTCTACAGCATACTTGAATACTGTATCCAGTTCTTGTACCTCCATTTTAAAAAAGATGTTATAAAATTGGATAGGGTACCAGGGTAAATCCTTAAAATTTGATCTTTTCTTCCATTATTACGAACTTTTCTTTGTTGGAAGTACCAAGTACCAGAAAAAAAGCCACAAAAGCAGTTTGACTGAAGAAAATGCTTGGTAGTGAGAGATTTAAGAGTCTGATTGTGTATGAAATGAAATTTTAATATTGTTGGAGGTCATATATAATGCTAGGATGTTATAGTTTAAAACCTTTCACTAGAACAAATTGTCCAAGTTGAATAATATACTGTTCAATACATTTTTGTGTGTGCATGTACATATGCATTTGTTTAATGGAATAGCAATGATCCCATACTTATTTCTTATTTTTCTAAGCAGAGAATGAAGTTTACTCATCATTCTGTTACACCAGTTTAACATTATAGAATCATAGGTCTGGAAGGGACCTCATGAGGTCATCTAGTCCAACCCCCTGCTAAAAGCAGGACCACTCCCACTAAATCATCCCAGCCAGGGTTTTGTCTAACCAGACCTTAAATATCTCCAAAGATGGAGATTCCACCACCTCCCTAGGTAACCCATTCCTATGCTTCACCTCCCTCCTAGTGAGAAAGTTTTTCCTAATATCCAAACTTGACCTCCCCAGCTGTAATTTGAAACTATTGCTCCTTGTTCTGTCCTCTGTTACCACCGAGAACAGTCTAGCTCCCTCGTCTTTGGAGCACCCCTTCAAGTAGTTGAAGGTTGCTATCAAATCCCCCCTCAGTTGTCTCTTCTGCAGACTAAATAAGCCTAGTTCCTTCAGTTTCTCCTCATAAGTCATGTGCCTCAGCCCCCTAATCATTTTTCACAGTATTCCAGATGCGGCCTCACCAGTGCCAAATAGAGGGGAATTATCACATCCCTCGATCTGCTGGCAACAATCCTACTGATTCAACCCAATATGCCATTGGCCTTTCTGGCAACAAGAGCACACTGTTGGCTCATATCCAGCTTCCCATCCACCATAACCCCCAGGTCCTTTTCTACAGCGCTGCTACTTAGCCGATTGGTCCCCAGCCTACTACCACTGATAGCCTAGCTCCATCGTCTCTGGAACCCCTTTCCAGGTAGGTAAAGGTGCTATCTAATCTCCCCCCGTTCTTCTCTTCTGTAGATGGAAAAAGCCTAGTTCCCTCAGCCTCTCCTCATAAGTTACGTGCTCCAGTCCCCTAATAATTTTTGTTGCCCTCTTCTGTACTCTCCAATTTGTCTATATACTTTCTGTAGTGGGGGAGGGGGGCAAAACTGGACACAGTACTCCATATGTGGCCTTACCACTGCGAAATAGAGGGGAAAAATAATTTCCCTCGATTTGATGTCAATGCTCCTAGTAACGCAGCCCAATATACCATTAGCCTTCTTGGCAACAAAGCCACACTGTTGACTCCTATCCAGGTTCTTGTCCACTGTAACCTCCATGTCCTTTTTTCTCCAGAATTGCCTAGCCATTCAGTTATAAACTCTTTGGATCAGGAAACATGCTTTTGTTATGTGCATACAGGGGTATGTCTACGCAGCAACGTAAGCCCAGGCCCAAACCTAAACCCCATTGTGTCCACATGCCAGTTGTGTTAACCTAGGGCTCGAATATATGTTCCTAGGACCCCAAGGGCTGGAGGGTCTGAGCCAGTGTTAAACTGGGATTTAAGGTGAAAGCCCTATTGTTTTCCTGTGTGCAGGCGGCCCTGGCTTGACTCAGGTCTTGGAAGTTCTCAGATGTATCCCAGAGTTTCTTGAGGCAACTTCTTCAGTTCTCTCTATGCTGACAATCTGTGCTGCAGTCCATTGCAGTTTATTGCAAATGGAAACCAGATCTTCCTTTATGGAAGGCTGCAGCTCAGATCAACATTAACCCACTGTCTTCTGAACGCCAGTCTGCAAGCACAACATATCAGAGAGCCTGCAGAGTTTTCAGTGAAGATGGAACAGAAGAAGCCTTTTGGAAAAACTGCTTTCTGGTCAAAAAGTGCAGCCAGATTTTTGTGCACATTGCCTTGGTGCCCCTGTATATGTAGCCCCAGGGAGGGCAAGGGGGGCGAGCAAGTGGAGCAGGAACTAAGTGTTTGCCCAGCAAGAAGGGGGAGTGGCAGAGCTCCCAGCTCAGCACAGCTGGGGAAAGGATGACCCACAACACTCGCTGCTGTTTCGTCCCTGCTCCATTCTTTGGCCCGCCCCACACCCTGGAGCTGTGTGTTCAGAGGTGATGGGTAGTGCACTGTCAGGGTGGTGAGTGGTAGCCAGCCCCAAAACTTCTCGATAGCCTCCTGGGGATTTCTGCTAATATAGACGTTGTCACTGTTGCGTGTGCTTTTAGAAGCTGAAGGTTTGATTAGTAACGTTACCTTTGAAGGGTTAAAGGAAGGTTTCTGTATCCAGCAATGTGGCAGAGGCAGGAGTAAGGGCTTCTTGGGGTGTTCTGGAGAACACTACACCCCAAGCCTTCACCTATTCACTTCGCAGCCAGGAGCAGCCAGGCTGGGGTGTATGTGTTTCCTCTGAAACCTACGTTTTATGTCAAACTTCCAAACAGACCAAAATAAATAATAAAAAAAAGCAAACCAAAAACACAAAACACCTTCATTGAATATCCTATTTTAAAAATTAGAAATTGCAAAGTTTCATTTTAATAGTTTGTCAGGTCTGTAAAGTGGTGTCCTAATTCTCTTCAGACTAGGTGCACATTGGTATTTTTCTGCCCACATGACTCAGCCTACAGATGGAGAGCCCAAGTCTCAGATTATATTGCAATTCAGTATAAAGCCTCCTTCTTCGAGTGATTGCTGCTGTCCATTCCATGTTAGGTGTGCACGTGCCGTGTGCACGGATTGCTGGAGAATTTTTCCCCTAGAGTACCCTTAGGGTTGACTGCTGAGCCCCTTGGAGTGGCGCCACTGCAGTGCTCTAGATAAGGCTCTGCTGACCCTGCCTCTCCAGTTCCTTCTTGCCGCTCTGATGGTTGCTGGAACAACTGCTGCTTCATCGCTAGCTCTTTCCCTGCTCTAGTGTAGTTAGCTCAGTTGGTTAAAGTTAAGTAGTAGAGTAGTTGAGTACCTTATTGTTGTTAGATTGCCCATTGTGAGGCTCAGACTGCCCGCCCCAGGCTCGGGGGCTGGGGCATGCCTTGCTTCAAGGCATGCAAGACCTGCAGGAAGCTTATGCCTCTGGATGACCTGCACCTCTCTTGCCTTAGGTACCTGAATGAAACCCATCTGCACGAGAGGTATAAGATTTGTAGGAGCTTCCAACCCAGGACACAAAGACAGGGAGCATAGACTCAGACTTATAATAATGGAGGAGGGTCTTCGTCCAGCTGAATCACAAGACCCGGGATTTAGGGCAGCACTGTTGGAGCGGAGTGTGCTGGCCTCTTCAAGAGAGACTCCCAGGCCGAAGGACTCAATAAAAGAGCCACGGCACCAGCACTCCCTAACGGAGCCATAGGCCCCGGCACTGACACATCAGCACTGCTCTCCCTCATCGGGGCTGCAAAAGAAGAAGCGAAAGATGGAAAGGTGGCGGTCTCCCACTAAGTCAATGAAGCCTGCTTAAGTCAACTTAATTTACTCTGCGTCCACACTGGAGTTTCCTTAAGTCGACTTAAGCTGTTGCTTAAGTTGACTTATGAAAAAGTAAAGTCGACTTTGTAAAACCTAGTTTTACATCGACTTTACTTCTTAAGTCGACTTCAGCGGTGTGGATGCCCTAAGTTGACTTGTTCGATTTAGGGCAGGGGGGACAAGGGAGCATCACATGGCTCCCTTCTCCCAAGACCTGTGGCTTCCCTGCCAGGGGAGCCATGGTCCTGGGGAGAAGGGCTCCCCAGCCAGGGCTCTAGCGGGAGGGGATTCCCCGCTAGAACCCTGGCTGGAGAGCCGGGGAGGCGGGCGGCTGGTCCCGGCAGAGCCAGCCGTGCGCCAGCTGG
>ML685865.1:5658007-5691378 GCA_007922175.1 Pelusios castaneus
GGAGCCCCGCGCTCCCTCCTGGCTGGGACCGCGTTCCAGCTCCTGGGATGCCTCCGGAGGCTTCCCGGCAGCTGGAGAGCAGCTGTGCCAGCAATTGCCAGCATTCCAGCTCCTGGGAGGCCTCTGGAGGCTTCCCGGGAGCTGGAGCGTTGTGTACTGGCAGTTGCTGGCGCTCTGGCTGTCTGGGGAGGCCTGGGGGCTTCCCTAAATAGCTGGAGCGCAAGCAATTGCCGGCACAGCGTGCTCCAGCTCCCGGGAAGCCTCTGGAGGCTTCCCCGCTGCTGGAGCACGGTCCTGGCTAGGAGGGAGTGCGCAGGTCCCAGCAAAACCGGAGCCACCGCTTCCTTCTGGCCGGGACCATTCAAGTCCTGCGGTCATGGCTAGGAGGGTTCCCTTCTGTCCAGGACCTGAGAAGTCCTGAGCAGAAGGGAGCCGAATGCGGGTCTGGCTCTCCCCGGGACAAGCCCTCTTAGCCTGGGGAGCCGAGGTTCCAAAGGAGCCTTGCCTCCCCCTGGGCCTAACTAGTTGACTTAGAGAGTCTAGTGTAGACTCTCTAAATCAACTTAGTAAGGCCCACCTTAAGTCGACTAGGAGTCCTGTGTGGACTCTCTAAGTCAACTTAAGAAGGTTGACTTAATTAAGTCGACTTATGAAAGTCGACTTAGTAAAGTCGACCTAAATTCCCCAGTGTAGACATAGGCAAGGTGCCCAATATTCATTCTAAAGGGAAATAGTCTCTACGGTTCTTTTTACCACTGCAGATTTCTAAATTTGTTACCTGGAGTTTAATTAATATGTTTGCAAAGCAGTATTTTCTCTGTACCAAGCACAGAGTGAATATTTAATTAAGGAATACAGTGCTTCACTTTTAAATTTGTGATAGTACTACCTGCTCATCCTTTTGAGGATTCTCATTGCAAATTAGTCTTCTGCAATAGGTTAGCTGCAACGGCAATGCCTTTACGAAGAAGGAAAGGTTATTTGCTAGGAACTGGTGTTCTTTTAGTATGTTGTCTCTCCAAATCAAAACTTGAAGCTTCCTTCTTGAATCTATTTCAGAAATTTAAAAAGATGTTTCCAGAGACAGAAAGAAATGCAGGCTGGATATGGGGTAGAGGCTTATAGTTTCATGGATGCAGAATGTCACATCTGAAGGATATGCTCATCAAAACTCTTGAAAAGGGTTCTGTCTCTTGCATGGCAAAGTTCCTGATGCCTATAGTGTAGATTAGCAGGAGCAATATATTCAGAATAAGCAACTGGTGTGTAATTTCGCATCCTCCCCCTTATAAAATGTAAGCATTTAAATCATGGACACCATAGTACTAATGTAGTATGCACACTATAGTATTTTACAAAGACTATTACAATCATATTAGGCCTGTGGTATAATTTCGTCTTTTTAATTGGAAAAATTATCCTTTGATCACATTGGAACAAATGTGAAGGTATATCGGTCCAGTCTTTTGATTTTTGTTACACTAGCTGTGTAACTAAGTATGATACTTGTGTGTTTCATAGAATCATAGGGTTGGAAGGGACCTCATGAGGTCATCTAGTCCAACCGCCTGCTAAAAGCAGGACCACTCCCACTAAATCATCCCAGCCAGGGTTTTGTCTAACCAGACCTTAAATATCTCCAAAGATGGAGATTCTACCACCTTCCTAGGTAGCCCATTCCAATGCTTCACCACCCTCCTAGTGAGAAAGTTTTTCCTAATATCCAACCTCAACCTCCTCAGCTGTAATTTGAAACCATTGCTCCTTGTTCTGTCCTCTGTTACCACCGAGAACAGCCTAGCTCCTTCCTTTTTGGCGCACCCCTTCAAATAGTTGAAGGTTGCTATCAAATCCCCCCTCAGTCTTCTCTTCTGAAGAGTAAATAAGTCTAGTTCCTTCAGTCTCTCCTTGTAAGTCATGTGTCCCAGCCCTCTAATTATTTTCATTGCCCTGCGCTGGACTCTTTCTAACTTGTCCACATCCTTTCTGTAGTGGGGAGCCCAAAACTGGACATAGTATTCCAAATGCGGCCTCGCCAGTGCTGAATAGAGGGGAATTATCACATCCCTCGATCTGCTGGCAATACTCCTACTGATTCAGCCCAATATGCCATTGGCCTTTTTGGCAACAAGGGCACACTGTTGCCTCATATTCATCTTCCCATCCACCATAACCCCCAGGTCCTTTTCTACAGCGCTGCTACTTAGTCAATCGGTCCCCAGCCTGTAGCAGTGCATGGGATTTGCACTAGTCCTTGTTGAACCTCATGAGGTTTCTTTTGGCCCAGTGTTCCAATTTGTCTAAGTCTCCCTGGATACTGTCTCTGCCCTCCAGCATGTCTACCGTTCCCCCCAGCTTGGTGTCATCTGCGAACTTACTAAGCACGCAATCTATCCCATCATCGAGATCATTAATGAAAATGTTAAACAGAACCGGCCCTAGGACCGACCCCTGGGGCACTCCCCTCGTTACTGGTTGCCTAGTGGACATTGAGCCATTGATTCCTCATTGATTCTTCATATAAACATTGTCATTCTGGCATGTTTCGTATTTCCTTCTTAATACATGGATTATTATAGTATTTCCTTCTACATGATAGCCATACAAGAACTCTTTGTACTTCTTGCTTTACTTTATAACAGTTCCTGACTAAAATAAGTAAATAAATTACCTCAAGCGTTAATCAGCCCCTTGCTGCCACTGATGGCCCAGTATTTATGCCGTAATACTGTTACTATTGAAGCTCAGCCAGACTCTGGGGGCTTTTTTGTAAAGCAGTGCTGTAGGCATATCTTAGGGTGTGGAGCCAAACAGTTTTTTATTGTGGTTTCATTTCCAGTTTCATTTCCTATGGGATTTTTATTTCCTATTGAGGGTTGATCTTTCCTTCAACTGCTTGAATATTTAAATTGCCTACCTGTTGTGTGGACTCTATGTGGAAAACAATAAACTGTTTTCCATTGTTTTTATCCTTTCCCCTTCACCATTTCCTTTCTCTCTAATAGGTACTGTGTGTATATATGCTAAATGGCAACATAATTTCTGTATAATGCTGTTGTGGTTTCTTCAGTATGCAGTATTTTAAAAGACTCCTCTTTTAGATATTTTGTTTGTTTTGTATTTTTAATGACTTTTATTTCATGCGTTACTGATAGCAATATGCTAGAACCATTCTGGCCTTTGGGGAAAGTAAGTAAAAACTGTCAGCTATGTGCAGTTGAAAAGAAGTTTAATGAATTGTAAAGCTGTGCTGTCCACATTTTCTTTGTAACAAATGCATTATCTGTGAGGAAGTAGTTGGAATAATTCTAAATGACTAGGACCCTAAAACTGCTAGCAGCCTCCATTTTTAACATTAACAACTGTCTTTTAGAAAAATAAAATTTGATCACCATAAAGATTATTCTTAATCTTTCTTGTTAAAACATCTGGATGTTTTTGGCCTGGCCCTGTAGCGATGACATATTCTGCAGTAGAAATAAAATATGCATTCCACATATGTGAAATGACATCCTTAGATTTATAAGATGGCTTTCTTTCTTTCACACTGCATATTGTACATATGTGTGTATTTTTTGCCTCTTAAAAGGCATTTGAATCTTAGCTTTGTGGAATGTATTGTGATGGTACACATGTATAATGTTGCTGCATTTCTAGACTTCTGTTTCTCTCGTTTTCTTAAGAACCACTTTAGGTCACTACTTCTGGATAAATTGAGTTAGCAAATTATATTAACATCTTCTCTATGTTTTATCTTAAAATATGTCCTGTTGTAAATAGCTTCCATATTTTACAAGTTCTTCCTTCAGAATATTTTGTCTCCTGTGTCCATCTGATGTTTAAGTGTTAGTCCAGCAATAATCGCTACCTTTTTGTATTGGCCAACATTTTCACAGGTTAGCACAAATATAATAGATTTGGTGGATTTTTTTTTCTTTTTTGACCATTTTTCGTTGTATAATGAGTTGGTACTCCTGTTGTTTACTCCCACACTCCTTCTATTTACACTCTACTTAGAATAAGAGGTAAACAATTAACTGATTACACTGTAGGATTTCTTCTGAGCATCTACCTGATTATTACTTCTGCATTATTATTATTTATTATTCATATTATTGTAGTCCTTAGGAGACCTGCCCATGGACCAGGATTCATTATGCAAGGCACTGAACAAACAAAACCAAACCAGTCCCTGCTCCAGAGAGCTCACAATCGAAGTATTGCTCAGTATATTGGAGAAAGTTACTCAGTATACTGAATAGAGGGTGTCTGAAGTTTTGAGAAATAGAGTAAATGTAATCACTTATTATTTAAAGTGTAATGATTCATTCCATAACTCTTAAACATATATTTACCATATATTTGATTTGTAAATTAGTTAGAAGTTGCACAAACCCACAAAGAATTTGATCTCAATACATACATTTATGAATATGCCCATACTAGTGTCTTGGCATGTAAACAAAAATGTTTAACATGAGGGTGTTAGCATTTTAAAGTTATTTAAAGTTCCCTGCAAATTCTAAAAAGAGTAACATAAGAGGAGAACCTTCTTTATAGTACCCACGGAGATTACATTAACGATTCTCACTGATAGACTATGGGCTTGTCTTCATTGCAAATCTAATTCCCCTAATTTGCAGTCTGATGTAGAACCTCAACTTCTGATCTCTTTAACAGTGTATTATTTGTGTATGTGGAAAGTAGACGGTAGGAAGTAATGTTTCATTATAATGCAAGTTAGAGAAATTCTGTGTATGTGTGTACTGTTTCTTTCTTTGTTGTAAGAGGTGAAAGGGAGTTCCTGGGAGGAATTGTGTATGCTAGCAACAGTGATAATGTGAAGTGTGGACTTAACAAGGGTCTCTTTCCAGGTGGTAACAAGGTTCTCTCTTTTTTTTCTTTCTTTTAAAGTTTTGTGAGGGTTGGTTTGCAGAGGCAAGCATACAGTGTACTTTCTTAAAAAGTGGTATAGTAGACTGATATACCAGCGTTGTACCAAAGCTGTTGTGGGCTTGTGCCTATAAGGTAGAAAGGAAGCTTGGAAATTATATTTTTTCTATAGTTGTTTGTTGTATTGCAAGCTTCCCATACTGTCATGAGGGGAGAAGAATGATAGAAGAGAAGCCTTTTCCTAATGTGACACACAGAATGTTCAATTAATTTCCAAATGAATGACTGCTCTTCATTTTAAAGATGGGTACTGCGTTTAATTCATTCTAGGCATATGAAAATGATTATGAAAATAAAGGTATGTGATCTGAACTTTGCTGCCAGTTTGGTGCATAGTACAGCTTCTGTTAAAGACCATATTATTCAACACCTCTGCTAATAAAGATATTGATGTTTCATTTTAAGGGTAATGATCTATCCTATCTTATTTTATTTCTGCATAGGTGTTTTTTTTTTTTTAAAAATATGGAGACCTGGCTGTCTTCACAGTTCAGATTGCATTTCAAGTTCCTCTGTCAGTTTATTTTGACAGCTTTCCTGCAATTTTTGATCTGAGTAAGTGATTTGTCTGAAAATATCTGTATGATTTAAAGTATCATGTTTGGTGGCTTAGGTGGGCTGGGGGGCAATCCAGAGCAGTAGTGAAATGTGTGTGGGTTGTCTGTAGCTGGCAAGTCATTCTGTAACAGAGTCAGTCCTAGGCAATAGTTGAGTTCTTGCACTGACCAGTTGCCAGAAGATCAAATCCAAGGAGCTGGGTCAGTGGATTGGGAAAGTGAAGTCAGGTAAGGCCACAAGGTAAAAGACCAACGTCAGGGGACAGAGTAAGTTAAGGCAATCTGGGGAGCAACTAGCAGGCACTTATCCGATTTGCAGACAGCTTCCTTTTCCTATTGTGGCCTTTATATAATCCAGGTACTCAAATGCAAATGCTGACTGTCCATTCAATCAGAGGCCTGGGGCATTGTATTATGGACCTATGCGCCTTTAACACTGTATTGCTGTGGGCGGCACAGTGTTTAATGATGCTGTCTAAGGACCTTGTGGACCTGGCTTCAATACTGGGGTACTGATATATAACCTGGAAGAATTCTTTTCCAGAAATTTTCCTAATTCTAGGGTATACGGCTTTTGTATCCTATTTAAAAAAAAAAATTAAAAAACCAAAACTTGCAATACCCACTTTGGGAAAAAAAAAAAGTCATTGTATCTCCCCTGAACGGGGTAGTTGAAAAAACTGCTATTGGCTGCCCTTCTCCTTGTAGGATGCAGAAGACATATCGAAGCATGCTCTTTTTATACATTTCCCCTCACTCCACTGACTACTATAATCTATAGAATTGTGTCATGCCAGTTAACTGGAGAAGGATGATGATGACTCATTGAGTTACTTCTCTGATAGTTTCAAAGGGGTAGTTGTGTTAGTCTAGTTTAGCAAAACAAACAGGGAGTCCGGTGTCACTTTTAAAGACTAACACATTTATTTGTCGCATGAGCTTTCATGGGAGAAAATCCCACTTTGTCAGACGCTTTGAAAAATGAAGTGGGATGTTAGTCTTTAAAAATGCACAGGACTCCTTGTTTGTTCTCTGATAATGAAACCACTTAAGAATGACCTGAGCTATTGATCTGCACCTCACTATAATCATAACAATTAGTTAGCTACAACATTCATTTATAACGTTGCCTGACTGCAACTTAGTATCTTCAAATGTAGCCTGTGCATGAGTTTTTCAATGAGTTTTACCTCTATGAAAAGTTTGAAGAGTTATTTGTTAGCTAGAAGGAAACAAGATAAGACTAATGGAAAAATGTCTTAAAGGACCCATTCAAAATTTATTTTAACCTATCAGCTAATAGTTGTGAATTCCCAAAATTCATTCTGTTTTGAGAGATTTAGTATAGTAAATGTGGGACAAATGTACTACGTTATTCATACATAACAAATAATATGTTTTCACAGAAGATTAGGCCTGGGCAATAGTCTGGTGTTGCCCATAATCCTCCTTTATTCCACACATACAAACCTCTAACCTGATGTTGAGGTTGTTTTCAACTAGGAGTAGTGTAGTTTGAGGGTATAGGCTTTCACTCATGTTTTGATCAGCCCAGGCTGGCAATCTGCCTACTTTACAGTGAAAATACAGGCTAATCAAGCCTAGGTTCTGGTAGTCCTCCAATTTTATCCCACAATTCAGCCTGAGCTGTACTTTCTTAGGTAACTCCTCACTTCTTCTGCTCAGCAATTTAACCCCATGGCCGCCTGTTCCATTGCTGCTGAAACTTCACAACATTTTAACAGAGATGCCACCTAATAAATCCACCCACCATGCGGTCAGCATGGCAGATTCTGATACCAGCTTTCTGGTAAAGTTGTGGTGTGATACTCATATGACCTCATAACTTGAGGAAATGTATCCAAAATGACATTTTTATGTTTTGTGGACAGGAAAAAAATAGTGAGGAAGAAAAGTCAGTCAGGAGTGCTATGAATTACATTGTGGTTTGCAAAGTGAATTCCTTAATGACATTCTTATTAGAAGTTCTTTTTGGCAAATGCTGTTTGCTTTTCCCTACAGGAATCTCTGTATTAATAACGCCACTTGAAAGTAATTCACGTCAAGTTTTGTTCTCACATCAGTGCCACAGACTTCAGTTCCATACTATGTGGGGGACAGAGAGCGAGAAAACAACAAATAAATTCATAGAGCAGCCCAGTTTAATGCAGTATTGAGAACTTTGGGATATCCTACCAGAAATCCATCCCAGCACACAAGTTTGTACAGCACCATTGCATATGCAGTAATATGGGTCTGGCACAGGTAGCTATTTGTAGTAAGGATGCTCCACTCATGCTTAAGAATATCTCTACACATAAACTGCTGCAATGGTACAGCAACACTACTGCAGTTCTGCCACTTCAGTAAAGACAAAATCTGTGCTGACAGAAAGGGTTCTCCAATTTGTATAGGGATTCCACCTCCCCAAGAGGTGGTAGGTGGGTCAACGGGAGAATTCTCTTGTCAGCCTACCACTGTCTACATGGCAGTTCAGGGATGGATAACCTGAGTGGCGTAGTTATACCAACCTAATTTCCTAATGTAAGACCAGGCTTAAAATAGCCTTGGCTAACTGCAGTGAAAATGTATCCAAGGAGGTTTAATCCCTATTTTAAGGAAACATTTTCAACTTGACCTTAACCATGGAGTCATGACCAGTACCTAAATAATTTTAGAAATACTAGAAATAAATGTGTTGAAGTAAAAACATCTGTTTATCCTTTTGGACTTTCAAAATAGAGGTGAATACTTCTTATTTTAGTAAATAATCCACCAGCTATTCAGTTGAATGAGCTATATATGAAGTATATGTTAAAAGTTTTAAACGCTACAGGAACAAAACAACTGCCAAAAAATTTTCTCTGTCAAACTGTGTAAAATAAATATTATGTTAAACTCACATTATGTGTACATTTAATGAAAGGAAACCACTAATCAATGCACCTATTATATCCAGCAGATAATATACAAATACATAATCCCATTTTCCCCATTTTGATCTTTTGTCCCGTATCTTTGAATAAGACATTACATTAAATTATAACTAATGGGGAAATAAAAAGAAAATATAGCAATTTATTGAGATGCTTTGCCTTAAAATAGTATAATAAAATACAAAATAATAGTAGTCACTTACTGGTGTAAGAGATGCAAGAGACAGTATTTACTACCCCCCCTCCCACCCCAAAGGAAAATCCCAAGGATTAAGCAGTTGTGTAGATTCCAAACAAGTAATACAGGACACATTTCAATAACATAAGAAATTATTTAATTTCATTAACTGTGGTATAGTATGTTGTGCATCCCACTCATGATAAACCACAGTGGCATTTACTGGCTATTGCTTCAAAGCACTACTGTTTTTCATCCATTTCCATTGGCCAAATGTGTCATAAGAGTATTAACTAAAGTCTGGAAAACAGTTCTCATAGATTTTACTTTAATGATAAATCTAACATACAGTGCACTTGCTGATATAATCAAGTGAATGGAATTTCCAAAATCTTGAGTTAATGTCTTTTAAGTATGAAGCAATAATGTTTTTATGAAGTAGCTTTTAAATGGCATTTGTTGAAGTTGAGAGCAGATGGATTAGAAGGGTCTGTTTTTAACTGCAATCAGCAGTGATCATCGTATCATATTACAATCACCCTATAAAATACCCTGTATTTTCAAAAAATAGAAAAAAATGCATGGAGATATTTGTTGCCCGTAGGGGTCTGGAGCCTGTTACAGTTTGATAATGTTGCTTCAGCTGTTTTGGCTAACAATGTAGTTTTCAATCTGAGAATTCCTCTGTCAATTAGGAAGTTTTCTGTTCAATTTTGTATACACTTATTAGGTTTGGGCTGAATATAAAAAGATAATGTTTTTCTCTCTCCCACCTCTCCTTCCCAAGTACTTTTCATGTGTTACACAGGTGTTTAGTTGCAGTGCTTGCCAGGCTGCTACTTAGTAAGAATTAAGACTCCTACCATAGCATGTTATCTTGTTCTTCTTCCCCTTCCCCCACACGTGAGAAAGTGGTAAATGCACATTCAATCTCACCATCTTTGTTACTGCTGTGCTTGCAGATAGTCTAAAGCAAAATATTCCTGTGAGTCTCCTAACACCTTTTTGTATTATTGATTTGTTCAGATTATAAATTCTTCTTGGACCAGCACAGTATTTTCTTCTGCGTCATGTACAATGCTAAACACAAAAATGAATAATAACAGTAGTTCGTACTTTAAGGCTCAAAGGTTACCTTTAAGACTTTTGAACTTCAACCTCCTTATCTACTACTTCCATTCCCACCTTTCCAGTAAAGTTATTGGGTTCCTCTTCCCAGTTACTTACAATTTTCTTTGCATCAATGGGGAATTTGTCTGCAGTTCCTTTTAGTCCATTTCAGGTTTAAATTTCAGGGATAACTTTCAGGTTTCTGCATTAATCATCAAGTTGCATATGCTTCACTAAATTTTTGAGCTGGTGTATATGAAAATTATTGAAGATTGTTGATGTAAGATTTAGTACTAAGGTCTCAGCATTTGGCATCAGTGAGTGAGTCTGCATATTCCAAACAAGAAGTGGCTCCCATTGAGCAGTAATTGTATTAGCCTGTTCTTTCCAAATGGGATTTACTCACCAGACAAACTTATTCAGTTATCAAATTAGTCATGGTCTTTGCCCCTCTGAAAATCCTCCTCATGCTTTTAGTGCATTGAAGGACCATAATATAGCAGGGCACTGAGTTGGGGAGATGTCCGGTGGGATATTACAAAACTAGGAAGTAAGCTACTTTTCATTGAAATTTAACCCTTTTATTAGTAGAGGAATAAAAGTGAATGGAATATTAAATCACAAATGACATTGTGGATATGTTTACACTTCAATTAAACACGTGCTGTTGGCCTATGTCAGCTGATTCAGCCCTTCTGTGCCCCAGAGAAGGCACCTGCGCCCACCCTTACCTGCTGCTCCAGCCCCGCAGCCCAGCGCCTTGGCTGCCACAATGTGACCCCCCGTCCCCCTCCGGACACCCACCATCAGATGTGATTTTTAAAAAGGCCAATATCAATTTGGCCTTGCCAAAGGGGAGGCTGGTTCCCTAGAGAGGGCACATGATGAATCTCTGACTTTGAGGGGGTGGGCAGTTCTATGGGACTCTTGATAGTTGGGAGGAGTCAGGAGGATGCTGGCCTCACACGCCTGCTGAGATATTCACAATGCTCAGGCTGAGTACTCATTGCTCAGGCACTTGAGCTTTGCAGGGCCAGTGGAAAGCATGTGGGGAGGGGCGCTCAGAAAGCTGTAACAGTGGATGGGGATCTGAAGAAATGGAGGCTCCTTTGCTGTTATCTCTCTTTCCTGCTGGGCAGCAGTGCACGATACAAGTAGTAGCAGGGTGGCTGTAGGGTGGGGGAGGGAGGAAGGGAAGGGAGCCTCAGCCCCTAGTCCTGACCTTCCTCCCTAGCTTCTTCTGAATTGGAAGCAGCTTTTTCAGCCTCAGCCCCTGCAGCAGGAAGCCTGGGTGACAGCTGCTACTTGAGCAGGTTCCATCCAGCCCTTAGCCTGCACCTCCCCTTCCTTAGCTGCAGGAGAGCCCTGGCTCCCATTCTCCCTTTCTTACCACATTGCAATGCTGAGGGAATCCCCTATCCCAGCCAGGTATGTCAGGGAACTTGGAAGCCCTAGCTGTGGCTGGGCTAGGGTCCCCTATGTGCAGCTCTAAGGGGCCAGAGGGAAAGGGGTCACAGCTCCTTGCCTTTCCCTCCCCAATTCCTTCAGGGCTGGAGGCAGCTTTTCAGCCTCATCCACTGCAGTGGGAAGCCTGACGGGCAGCCCTCTCCCACTCTCGGGCAGTCAGTTCCAGGGAATCCAGATCAGCCCTTATCTCCTGCCCAGGAGGATACTCACTCACTCAGCTCAGCTGTGAGTGACTGTCAGGCAGGGTTTGGTGAGGGCCTGCCTGGCACCCCCTCCCATGCCAACACCCAGGGAGGAATAAAAACAGGTTAAATGACTTTTTTCCCAGGAGGCACAATAGTCTAGTAGATTAGGCATAGGCTTGAATTCCACAAGACTTGGGTTCTAATCTTCGTTTTGGAACTGGTTTACTGGGTGATTTTAGGCAGGTCACATAATTTGTCTGCGTCCCTGTTTCCAAAAAGAAAAATGGAAGCTGTTACACAGGGGATTTACATTATGATAGTGCTTTGGAAAGTACTGTATAAATAAATCTCCAGACACCTTAGCTATGGAGCCATTATAGCACTTCCGGTATTATACATGAAGACTTAGGGGAAATTCTAATGTATACACTGAGAAACCTATTGAAGAAATTGTTCTTCTAAGATTTGAAGAGAATGATACAAATTATCCATATAGGTACTGAATACAAGTCAATTTCACCTTTTAGAAATCTACTTCTGAAAGATTTTCAGAGGCATTAAGAATCTGTAGCTGTCAGTGAAATCAGTGAATTCAGAGGATCTCAGTACCATTGAAAAAATCAGGCTGCTTATTTAGGTACCTTATTTCATAGAATCTTAGGGCTGAAGGGACTTCATGTTTTTATTTTTTATCATAACATACCTATCCTGGACATACCACATAGGCCCCATTGTCTGATGCCACAGATTCAGGGAAGAAAAGAACCAATCACTCATCTATGTTCCTTTGAAGTTATTCAAAATTTTCTTATCTTATCATGACTAAATAATTTTGTATCCTCTGAAAATGTTGCTTCCTCTCTTGTTCTGCCACGTTCCCTGATTAATATTATATTAAACACCCATATCAAAACTTGGGGGACACAACTGCTCATAGCTTGAAAATGAGGGGTTTTTCTACTCTTTTATGTCACATAGCCAATTTTTGGTCTGTGACAGTATTTATCCTGTCACCTCATGTCTTATCTTCAGAAGCCTTTTGTGAAAGACTTTTTCAAAGGCTTTTTGAAAGTTCAAAATACATTTAATAAATTCTGATCAAAGAATTTCTGGTAGATTGAGAAGAACAATTTTCCTTTATGGAAGCTATGTTGTTTTGGCCTTTTAATATCATCACCATTTTAGTGCTTTGCAGTGCTATTTAGTATTATGATTTCAACTGATTTGTTTGGCACTGAAGTAATTTTTACCTACCTGTAATTCCTAGGATAATCAAAGCGCTCTTTTAAAAACATGGAACATTTTAATGAAAGAATGCATGTTTTTGTTAGCAGCTCAATTATATCCTTCTTAAATTCCTTCACGTCTGCTGTATATTTATCACCTAATCCTGGTGACTTTGCTATTTAAATTATCAGTCTGTTCTAATATCATCTCTTTTGACTGGGAGTATTTCACCTTAATTTATCTGGGGGAAGAAAATAAAACTAGGGGATGGATAAATATCTTGCCTACATCTTACAGGAATGAAGATTGATCCAAAGAATCAGTCAGCTTCTCTGCAATGTCCTTATTCCCCTTAATTGTTCACTGGTTGTAGATCACACCCAAAGATTGTTTTATAGGCTTCCTGCTTGGCACATAGCGAAAAAGAACAAAAAAACAACAAAAATCTAGCAACCCAACAAAACAAATTACAGGAAATTATTTGGGTTTTGGCTATTTTCGCCTCAAAATTTCTCTAAGGCTTCACTAGGTTGACTTCATTCTTTTGAAGAACATCTGTTTGCCTAAAATAATATCTTGAACATTGCCATTTATTAGGTTTTCCATGCCTTTCTGCTTCCTTTGTTGTCTTGAAGCATATGTGCCTTCTGAAGTCCTTTTTTGATTTGCTTAAGTAGATTTCATATTGAGTATTCTACAGCACCTTGTGTCATTGGTACTAATATAACCATGACCAAGTGCTTCCCCTCCCCCCCGCCCCACACACACATACTCACTAGTACTAATCTATAGATCCTGTGAGAACTGCCATCTTTGTACTGAGTAGTCCAGTCACTGAATGATCACTGGATACCCAGCTATCAATATTTATGCTAATCAAATTCTCTCCTATCGCAGCATTTCTGTGTTGCACAACTGTAACTGGATCTTTCTATGTCTTGGAACACTGGGGAAGTTTCTGTAGACTGGAGTAAAGCTAATGTGCCAGTATTTTAAAGGGGTAAACAGGATGACCTGGGTAATTATAAGCTTTCAGGCTGATACTGATTCTAGGCAAGATAGTAGAGCAGCTGATGGGGGATTCCATTAATAAAGAATTAACGGAGGGTGTAGATGGGTGCCAGCACATGATCTGCTGGATGGGTGCCACCTGGTGATGGAACTGGGAAATTCCTCAAGTGACTGTCTTTCACAGTCATTTTCCAGGACCTCAGTCCTCTGGCTGAGTCCTTGTCAGTCCACCCTTCTTTGGTAAGGTCTAGTTTAGGCTAGACCACTTTGTGTCAGTGGCTATCACTGGTCCGATCACAGCCCTCTGGTGGTTGGGGGGGGGGAGGCAGCAAGGGACCCAGGCCTGCCCACTGCCCAAGGAACCTAAGCGTTGCTCCTTGGCACCACCTCGACCCCTAACACAGGTCCCCTGGGCCACATCCTTCCCAAGCCCCAGGTACCTTCTTTTCCTTTACTTCAGGGTCCATGCTCCAGGCAACTTCTGGTAGTCCACTGGGAACTGTCCTTGGTTCTGCTCCCTGTAGCCAAGCTGATGGCCTTCCTTCTTGCAGCTCAGGGGAAGTGTTCCCTGGACTGGGGCTGCAGGCTCTGTATATACTGGCTCCTAAGTGCCGACTGGCCCTGTAGACACCAGCTCCCATTGTTTGCCCCTCTTCTGCAGGGCTTTTAACCTCTTCCATAATGGAGTGGGGAAACTACTGCACTACAGAGGGTAATACAGTTAATGCCAATCAACATGGGTATATGGAAAACAGAACCTATGAAATTTGATCTCTCTTGTTTGATGAGATTACCTCTCTGACTGATAAAGGTAGTAGTTTTGATGTAATATATTTAGAATTCTGAAAGACAGTTGGCGTGATAACACCCAGCATTTAGATTAAAAAGGCTAGAGTGAAACAAAAAGAACATGGTACACATTAAAAGTATTAATAACTGATTAAGTGATAGGTATCAAAATGTCATTATAAATGGGGCATTATCATGAAGTGGGCACATTTCTAAAGGGACTCTGCAGAGGTTTATTTCTACTTAATCTGCTTAACATTTTTATCATATACCTGGAAGAAAACATAAAATCATCACTGCTCAGGTTTACAGGTAATACTAAGATTGAGGGAGTGATAAATAATGAAGAGAGCAGGTTGCTGATGCAGAATAATCTGGACGGCTTGGTAAAGTAGGTGCAAACAAATAAGTTATGTTTTAGTATAGGTACGCATAAATGTGTTCTTCCCGTAAGAAAGACAATAGGACATACTGAGGCCTGGTCAACACTGCTGTTGATGGGAGATAAGCAAGCTACATAGTGTAGCTTGTGTATCTCCTGTCGTCATACTTAATGTTTACGTAACACTGCGTCTTCACGGTGCTGCTGGCATTTATTGGAGAGGCAATCTGGGATTGATTGCAGTGTAGAGCTACCCAGAGAAGACTTTATTCTTGGATTCAGTGACTCTGAAAAGGATTTGGAAATCATGATGGGTAATCAGCTGAATATGAACTCTTGTGCCACCGTGGGTGAAAGGCTTAATGTGTTCCTTGGCTATATAAATGGAAATCTTGAGTAAGAATAGGGAGGTTATTTTGCCTATATATTTGACATTGGAATAACATGTCTAGTTCTGGTGTCCAAGAGTTCAATACGGGTGTTGATAAATTGGAAAGAGTTCAGAGAAAAGCAGTGAAAATGATTAAAGGATTAGAAAACATACCTTATAGTGATCGGAGTTCAATGCTTTATGGTGATAAGAGCTCCATCTATTTCTTTCAACAAAGAGAAGATTAAGGGGTGATTTGATCATGACGTTTAGGTAGCTACATGGAAAACAAACATTTGATAATGGGATCTTCAGTCTAGCGTACAAAAATAGAATACAATCCAATGCTAGGAAGTTGAAGCTAAACCCATTCAGACTGGAAACAAGGGATATATTTTTAACAGTGAAAGTAATTTACCAAGGGTTGTAGTGGATTCTCCTACACTGGTAGTTGTTAAATAAAGATTAGGTGGTTTTTTATTTTTAATATGCCCTAGTTCAAAAGGACTTATTTTGGGGAAGTTCTGTAGTCTGTGTTATACAGGAGGTAAGACTAGGTGTGTACAATGGATTCTTCCATCATTTGAATCTATAAGAGACTTCTGGTGCATGAGGGATGGTAATCCTTCTCAACCTCTCTTGAAATGTATGTGGGTCACATTTAAGAGAGTTTGGACCTCCATTTTTCCTTGTTTCACTCGAGTCATGAAGTTGTCTTTCTAAACTGGAGAATTGGAGCAGAGAGTTCTGAAGTGGGTCTGTGTTACAATGACTATATATGCTGTCAAAAACCGTTTTTTTTCTAGAAGAAAATGTGTGAACCCATTCCTTCAAATATTTGCACAACTGGCCTAATGATTGTCTCATGTTGAGTCTTATATACCGAATTTTGATTTTGTGCCCAAAAAACTGGCAGACATTGTTCCTAAAATTAGTATAATTATGTTCCTTTTAGAAAACCCTGCTTACTAGTAATGTATTTTATTTTTGTGTGATTTTCTTAATATTTCAATGTAAAGACCATTGACAGATAACGTTAAAGGCTATGCAGTTCATTTATTAATAGAAAATTAAGACTTAGTATCTGCACAGTTTTGTAGATAGTTTTCATATTTTGTATCCTTATTAGTAAGTGTTTATACTTACAAGACAGTTTATATTTTGAACATTGTGAAGAAGTACGCTGGAAGTTTGTTCAGAGGCATTAGCTTTGTTGATTGTTTTCCCTTACTATTGCCATAAATTTACTAAAATATCACAAGGTTTTTAGTGGAGACTTGAACAAAATAATTCTTTTTTTAGACATTGTTCCTCCTTCTGCTTTATTTAATAAAGTTATTTTAACCCTTACATGATTAAGAAAAGCTAAGGATGTGTCTTCCAAATGTGTTTTTGACAGGAGAAATCTCTCCTTTTACATTTTAACACTGATGTGATACTATTAAAAAATAAACAAGATGTCCAGAATTATAAAAAGATACATCAGAAATACTCTCTACTGTCGTTTTTATCAGCTACACATATAGTAGAGAATTCACTTGAGTTAAGCAAGTCTATAAGTCTGTGAGTCTAAGCAATTCATCTTAGAGCTAAAATATATAGATAGAAAAATGCTGTGTAATTACTATAAATGTGACAAAACATAATATATAACTAGCAAGAAGTTTTATGATATACTAACTGTAATTGATTCCAGTGATTTGTGTCTGTTATTGCCAATGCAAATAATTGTAGCGTCTGTTAAAAACCAACCACTACTATGAAAACCTTTTAACATTTTGCACATAATAAACTATTTTATATATAAACGACCTTATTGTTTATATTAAAAACTAAAAAATATTCAGTCTGTTCCAGCCATTCTAACAAAAACTTTAATAAGTAGACATTGCATAAAAATGACACAATCCAGCAGCTATTTGGTATGGCCAGCACAATCATAAATTTACCATCCATGGTTTTCCAAAAATACTGACCCATATTGTTCTCTCTGGACCTGTTGCAGGGATGACTAATCCAGCTGCTGAGCTTTCCCTTTATGTGTTTGATGGAACACTTGGCTTGCTAGAGTACAGCTGCGTGTTTATGCACAGTGCACACCTGCAGGGCCTGACAAATAGCTGTAGTATGCAGAGTATACAAAATTACCCTGGCAGTGCTGCAAATAAGGAAGTTTCTGTTTTGAAGTCCATATGTGTGTGAGCTTGAGATGCCAGCTGGGGTATTTATGTTGCATTGCACAGATGTAAAACTGCCAACTGATTTTATACCAAATAAAAGCTAATCTTTTTATACATACTTAGTGTCAGAGTTATGAAGTGGTACGTAAGAATGTTCTCACGATTTAGCTCTTTTAAAATAAAAGCTGACATTAAAATACTCTCCCTTCATATTGTGTGTTCAAGCAAACTGAGTGCATTTATTTACATATATGCTGTACTCTAGTATCTTAAGGGTTTTCTTAGTGGTGTACACTTAGGTGTAAATAATGACTTGATTTATTGTGTGCACATACAGTGTGCTACATATCCTTTTTTCCTATAGATTGGTTTCGCCCTGTGTTGAATCCAGTTTATGGGTTCTGAAATGTTAAAGCCAAATTTATATAGCTATTTAACTTGAAAGCTTTGTCTTCCTATTTTTAAGAGTGCTTAATTTATAGCAGACTGAAATTTTTATCAAATAAAACACAGAGAATGAATATTTTTTGCATTATGTAAGTCAGTCCTGTTTATAAAGAAATACATTTTTTTAAATGTAAGAATCTTTCCAAATGAGTGGGGAATATAAATAGCGAAGTTCATTTGTTTTCTAAAATAAATAAAAGTTAGTACAGATTTAGGGCCCAATTCTACTATTGAAGTCAGAGGCCATACTTTCAGTAGGAACAGGTCTGGGGCCAGTAGTGAATAAAAAAAGGTAGATGATGTCATTAATTTATAATCTGTTTTCCCATATAACATTTATTGTTAAAATAAATACATACAAATTTAAAACATACAAAAAGGGGTAATTATTGTCAAGGTGTAGAGCTTGTTTGCACCCTCATATTCTTTAACACATACATTATGACTTCAGTTTCAGATTTGTTTCCTCAAAATATACTGTTTTGAATATAGTATTTGAAATTCTTTTTACACTCGTGTTTTTGAAAAATTGCTGTTTACTTCAAACAACTGGCCTGAAGGCCTGCACAATTTTGCTTTCAGGTCTTCTTCTGTCAAATTACACTTAAAACACATTTACTAGAAGTGTGCAAACAAATAAAACCTGATGAAATTGACACAGCTCCCATTAAATATGGGAGGTACATCTATGAATACTAGATTGAATTTTGTGCAGAGCTTAGAAATTTTTCTTTTCCCTAACAACTTAGACATTTTGTTGACAGTGTTCACCTTTTTGTACTGAACAGGAGAAAAGTAGATAAATAATGTATGAAACAGACCAACTAGGCTGAGACACTGATCCTGCAAGGTCTTACATGCATATTTTGCTTTGCATGAGTAGTGTCCTGAAATTACGCATGTGTGCAAATCTTTGCAGATCTATGTCTAGATTATTTAAAAGCATGGCATGACACCATGTTTATTACAACTATGAAAAAATGTTTATAGAAGGTAAGCTGGCTAGCGTACCTGCTGCCTAAATAAAGTGTTTTCTGTTCATACAACCTGACTTAGAATATGATTCTTTCACCTTTTTAGTGTGTGAAAATGGATATTTAACAAAATATTGTTTGTCAATAAACATAGACAGTAAATGTCAAACATTATTCATATTCAGAAATATAGCATTTTATTTTTTAATTTAGAGAGTTTTGACAGAAATCAGGGATCTTGAACTTAGTGCTAAGCTTAGCTGAAGAGATGATGTATTCGGTGTAGAAAGAAAATAGAGGGTGATGAGTAATCCACATTGTTTCAAAAGCATCATCCCCAATTGGCTGACCTATAGCGCAATATTGGATCAAACATGCTCTTGTGGCTCTCCAGGTCACAGAAAGCTTTCTGCTAGATACTGTAACTGCTGAGAGCAGAACTAAACAACAGAGAGAAATGGAGAGGCACAAGTCAAAATGGAAGACAAAATGACTTCAAAAGAGATGACTTCTGCTGTATAGGATATAAGAAATCTTAATGATTGTTATGTTCCCTTATTCATGAAGGACTTTTCAAAAACATGACTAAATTATAAGACCAGAAAGACTGAAGTCTTTATTACTCATGTGAAAGATTGTATTGCAGAGATGGCCTGGTTATTTAGTGTCAAGGTCAGCACTCTTATAGAAGCATATCACTTCAAACAGGGCTGCCGCCTCTGCATGTTGCAAACACACAATTGAAGGCTTCTAGTTCTCAGCTCGTGCACAGATGTCTTTCAATAACTTTAGCCAGTAATTTCTTCAAATTGCTCAGTTTATCAGCAGCATATGTCATCAATCCTGGAGTTGGTTGCTCAAGTCAAACTACAGAATCCTTAGCTTACAGATGCAGCTGCAAACAGGTGAACAGGCAGAAAGTAATTTGTGCAGCTTGGTGGCTGTCAGACGAAAGACAGACAATCTGTGTTTAAAACAGATTGCAGGCCTTGCATAAACCAGACAAAAGACATGTCTACAACTGCAAATAATTCTAAGGTTAAGATATTTTCCTTTCTGCCATTAGGTGATTTGTTAAAATTGGAAACAATGAACATTATAAATCTACACAGAAACTGGAGATAAGTTGAAAGAGAGAAACAGATTGCTCAATAAGTTTATATCCTTCTGTTGAATAGGATATAACTGGCACTCATATAGGCCTCCTTCTTACAAATTAAGCCATGTTATAAAATAATGCTTTTTAATTTATAAGGACATGTCAGTACATATTTTACATTATAGTAAAGATTTTTAATTGCCAAAAGAAATAGTCTTGGATTAAGAATAAAGTTCATAGTACTAAATCTTTACTTTGAAAGGTTGATTTATTTTTTTCAGCAGCAAAAAGAAAACCAAGAAAGGTGATGGTTTCCCAGTTTACAGATTGTTAGTATTTGCATTTATTGTGTCAGAAGTTTTATGAAAAGACTCCTGCAGATGTTTTGCTGACATACTACAAAGATGAATAAGGATTTAATTCGAACTTTGTCATTCCAGTGTCTCAAATGTTACAAGATATTACTTGCTAGATTTATAAAGTTTTACTTTACTAAAAAGCTAAGAACATGAAAAGATTTTGGAAGTATTATAAAGAGATTAACTACAAAACTAACTTCATTACAGTTGACATTTAAAAATTTGCCAGAGTTACCAATTTATGCTTGTTTTCCTGATCACAAGTATTAGGGGTACTATATAGTAACACAGAAGAGCTAATCCTTCCACTTCTCATGAGCTACATAAACTTCTATTGACCTCACAACTTCTTTAGCAGTCTTCCATGAGGTACTCATCAAACTATTGCAATATGGCCCTTCTTCCTGTTTAGTTTAGTGAGTAAGTAGTTAAGTGGGCTAATATTGACAGGTAATACAATGCGTGGTTCAGGTTGTTCTGGCAAAGTTACAGAAGGAAAAAGGTCCACAGCCTAACTTTTTGCCATAAGGAAGAGAATAGTTTTCTGCAGATGCTTTCAACAATTTGCACAGAATTATGTAACAACTCAAATTATATTAAATAATCATAATTCCAATGATATTTTTAAATAAAGTAAGGCCAAGGTATTTTCCCTGCTTTATAAAAAGTATTTAATACGTTTTCTAATACTTGTTAGATTTTGGTTAATTGTACAAAAGAGCTACGTGTGTACAACTGAGTTACTCTTCCTCTCACAACTTTTCCAGTCAAATGTTTTAATGGTACATTGTAGTAAAAAATATGTTCATCCTACTGTAAAGTTAGGCATATAGTACATGCTGCAGTCCAATGATGATATTCTTACAGTGAAATAAACACTACTGAGCTGTTAGAATGTCTGTTTTTGTAAATTTAAATGTCCATGTACATGAATATATATTTATGAATAATTCTATAGGGAGAGTTGTGTTGAGATTGAAATGAACATGACATTTCTTGATAGTTGAGAAATTTAAGGCATTGTAGAGGCTTTTATTTTATTATATATAGTGTTTTTGTTTATGAAATGCAAATTCCAAAGATATATAGTGTCCTTGAAATCCTTAATATTTTTTGAACATTTTAGATAATAAGATGTTCTGAACCTTTGGCAGAGAATTAATTTGAAATGACATATGACTTCCAACTTGTTTCTGATATTTTTAAAATATATGTAGAGAATTTTTCTTATCATTCATATCAAGTCAGAGAGATTTTCAACATCTTATGGATTAGCAAGTAATTGTAATTCAAGAGAATTGACATTTGGACAATGAAACCTAACATTAAAAAAACCCTCATTTTCTTTTTTTATTATGTGGCTAACATATCTTTTTTTTCATTTAGTGTACAGGGTGATTTTTTTTTTGGTATTTGGTAGTTGTGATAGTGTACTGTGCACATATACATAATGTACACATGTACTTGTTACATATATTCACTGTGAAGGTGAGATCATCTTATAAAGGATGGTTTTAATTTGTTTTAGTGAATCAAATGAATACTGTATTTAGGAAAAAAAATGCACTCAAGCAGGTTGCTGTCTGCAGTCAAAATTGCTGATCAGAGAGTCTTTATACACATCGGTAATGTGCTGTGCAATATAAGCTGAAATACATTCCACAAGGGAGGAAAATGGAATAGGTTACATACGCTGTTCCTAAGTGCAATGAATATAAAACTCCATTACTCACTTTAAGCAGGTGCTTTTTATATGAGGCTTTAAAGAAATATAAAACTGCTGGTGAAATGATTGGTTTGTATGGACACAACTCAACTTCCAGTGCTTTGACCAGATAAGAGTCTAACAATATTCCTACAACATTTCTTGAATAATTTCAGTGGTATTTAAGTGATTAAAGATTAGTATCCTTCTGGTGTAAGAAACTGCCACGCCACTCCATTTTTTTTTGAGATACAGAATAGTTTTGGGAAAATAAACATTTCTTACTCCTTTTTTCATTAGAACTAGAATGCTGTGTTTTTAAGTTAATTTAAAACATTCATATTTAAATTATTAGGGAGAATGGTGTGATTTTTTTAACAGAAAACAAATGGGAAGATGTACAGATGATAATTTGAGTGACTTAGAATGTTTCTGAAATTAAAAATTAAAATGCATGTTTTGATGTCCTGAAATTTTGGCTTCTGTAGCTACAGAAGGTTAGGATTGAAGGGTCAGTTTCAAATATTATTTGCGTTTTTGTTTTTGTTTAAACAGAGAGAACAATGGAATGGTTGCTTTTAAATAATGTTGGCAAATAGCAGCTCACCTTTTTTTACATGTAATCCGTACCACTTCTTCCTTTTCATTCCTTCAGGCTCCTTCCTCAGTCATTGTTCTCCCAAATGTATTCAAGAGCAACCTGCATTGCCACAGCACAGCTATAGTGCATATCCTTATTGTAGTGTGTATCTCTGTTGATGCTTCTGATTGGGTCCACACTACTACCTCTGATTCTGCTACTTCACCTTCTGTATTTAAAGTCCAATCTGTTAATGAAAAATGTCTTTTCTTGCATGAGCACCTTGATGACTTGTTAGTGCCTTTGCCTGTGACTCAGAATTAATTCTGTAACCTCTTTGGTCTACTTGAAGTATCTTTTCCTATCTCATTAGTTTTAAACTGTTTTGTTTCTAAACATATGAAAGCCAAGCTAATTAATAAAAGGCAAGTTAGTTACTGGTAAAATTGGATTTGTTTTCATCTCAGCAACACTTCAAATATATTATTACCCACCTTACATCTTATTCAGAATGGAAGTTCTTAACTTCCATACTTTTTCTGGTTTTATCATTACAATAGGCCTTCTCTTCTGCTGCAGTAATCGTCACTTGAGTATCATTATTTCTGGAGACAGCCACTTTGACCACCTTGCTTGTAGCTTCCTTTACCTCATAAAGGTGTAAGATATTAATTATCTTTTACATTTTCACACCATTAACCCCAAAGACCTTAAACACCTCTCCCTTATTCCTGCAGACATTGTCATTAATGAACATCCCTGTGTTAATTTGTATTCTCCTCTCCTCTGACTCATACCATCCTTTGTAACTCCTGTACCACTCCATTTTCTTAGTGAAACTTTTCTCTTGATCCTTAATTTACTTATGACCATGTTTCATTAGTCTGTTGTTAGCTCATCCCTAGTACACAGTCCTCTTGATTTCAGATTAACTTGCTCTCATCCTTGAGTTTTAACCAGTTCCCCTACTCACACATAATTTGCTATGCAAATAACTTCAATAAACTTAGTTCTACCTGCTGGCCTCTGGAGAGAAGACAGTGCTTCTTGGAATTCTGTAGAAAACATAGGAAGCCCACACTTTCCTAGAGAGCAGAGACATAGTTCCCTGTCATACATAACTGAGAAAACTAGTGACTCATTATGCTTGTTCCAGATTATTATTTTAAGTAGTAAAATTTGCTTTGTCCTTCCTTTTGAAGATGGAAAAATATACTGGACCCTCTTGTAATCTCAAGGGCAGCTCTCTGTTTCTATTCTGTATGAGTTTACAACCCTGACTGCACTTCCAGCCATTTTTTTCTTCTAAGATCTGCTGTCATCCCTTGTATCACTTATGCTATCAACAATTCTATCTCCTCTGATTTTTTCCATGTCACACTCAAGAGGGTTGCTACTATCCATTTCACTGAAAAATCGCTCACTTCAATTTTGGGCTTAGTCATAGTTAACTGCTGCTTTCCAGTGCTCTTATTCTATTGTATTCAGGTTTTTACATTATCCTTATCAATGTTGTAGCTGAGCACTTTCCAGCAGTACATTAAGCAGCATGACTAACATATGTCACATGTAGTTCAATCTCTTTCTTCCTCTCCCTTAGGGGAAAATTGTGCATGCTGCTTAGTGTTTTGTGTTGCTTTTTAAATATACATACTGATATATGTGTGTGAGAAAAGGCAAGGTTGAAAAAGTGCACCATGCACTTAGCGTGTTGTGATGGGCTCCTATGGGAGTTAATTCAACTGCCTCAGACCAGTCCCCAAGAAACACTGCCTCTTGTGTAGTCTAATATTTCCTTTAGGCTAGGTAGTAGTTTTTATTGTTCTGACCAGTGGAGTTATCAAACATAGTCTTCATCCTAGAGTTGAAGGCAGTTTTTAGATATTCTGAAGCCAGGCAAGATAAGATTTGAAAGATAGAAAGTGGAGGCTAGGTTTGGGGTGCTAATGGTAGCTCACATTGCTGAGGAGAAATGCTGTAGTATTTTATACCGGTTTGAGCTTTGTAAGGGTGACTGGCTTTATGCCTGTGTATACTGGTGCTTCATTGCTAATGAAGTTGCATATTTTTCTGTTTGTTGATTATGAATCTTAAATTGATCAGCATTAATTTTAGTTCTTATAGCTTTGTGATACCTTTTTCAGGACTGTGCTTACATGATGGTTCTGGACAGTGGGTAGGTAATCTCAAGTCTGCTCTGCTGTTTCCTTGGACATTTCCTTCAGTCTGGTCTGTCATAGGTGGAATAGTCATAGGAGGAAAGGCTTTCTGGTTTGCCAAATGCTATGGAAAAGACCTGTCTATTGGATTCCTTAGGGCACTGTAAATCTTGGTAATGGGCAGAACTGGACCTGTCTGTTTCTCGAGTAGGAGTGTATGTGCTGTAAGCATGGTGACTTTACAACAGAAGTAATAAACAATGACAACAATTATACTAATAGGTTCAAGAAAAGGGGAAGTAAATGGCATCAGATATCGTCTTGAAATATGTTGTCTGTGGTCATGCTGCCTTTATCTGTTTTTCAGGAGCAAGGAGAGAGGAAGCTAAATAGTTCTTACTACTAAGCAGGGTATGAATTACTAGAAGAAGATAGCAAAGACTGAAGGAGCAGGTTCTTGAGCTGGAGTAAGGAACTAAGAGAGTTGACACAGGCTCACATTCAAATTTTAGAAAATCTATTTTTTTCTTATTTTTTGGAAATGAACAATGGTGCCTTCCATGCTGCTGTGTTCTTTGTCAAGCCATACGGGTCTGTATTTGTTTTCCACTACTCCTTTCCTGAGCTGAGGGGATTTTCTTTGTTTCACCCTTGCCAGGGAACTCAATTTGCATTGTCTTTGTCATGTATTTCTCCAGCCTCCATGCTGCGATAGCCTGATGGTGTGAACCATGTAACATGCTTCACACATGTGCGCATACACGATGCTGCAGGAAGTACGGTACCACAGAAATTATGTAGAATATGTTATGAGCTTTAATAAAGGAACTTTGCATTGCATATTTGGCATCATACCACACAATTACACTGCAAAAGTGAACAGGAAAGTTACACAGATCATAGCCCATTGTGCATCATGTGACAATCCCATTACCAATTCTGTGTACTCCCATTCAGGAGTGCCACCACCTTTTCATGAGTTCATAAAGGTCATCGCCAAGGTGGCAGCGCAGATGTGATGTCACTTACTTTTTTCTTATCTGGATGACTGGAGCCTAATGGTGGCATCACTAGATCATCATTTTGGCACTATTTGCATATTGCAGGAACTCCTGACCAGCTTCATCAACAAGGTGAAGTACACCATGGCACAAACCATACACCTTACTTTTCTAGGAGCCTGTCTGGACTCGTGTGTAGGAAGGGCATTCCTTTTGAAAGACTGGTTAGCCACTCTGACCTCCCTAATCATGCAACTTTGATGCCACCCATGCACACACCTTCATCATTGCCTGTCACCCCTAGTTTTCTTGAATTTTTCTCTGAATCATTTGGTAGTTACCAATGTTAAATACAAAACACTGGACTAGATGGATCATTAGCTTAATCTAATATAGCAGGCGAAGAATGGTCCAGTGGCCTGCGTGTTTGTTTGGGATTTGGAGGACCTTGATTAATTTATTGGCTGTGTCCCAGGCTCCTTTCTTGGGTGAGTCACTCAGTCTCTCTATGCCCCAATTCACCATCTGTAAAATGGGGATAAGAGTACTTCTCTACCTCATAGAGGTCTTGTGCTTAAGTCCTGGAACTAGGAAAGCTGGAGGTTGCTGATGCAGCTCTTGGTTTGAAGTAGTTTTCATTATATGTAAGATTTTCAGGTTGGTTCAATGTCTTCCAGCACTGCCACTATTAAAATTGTTCCAGCATGCCTGCTCTTGTGTGATACATACTTTACAAGATTTTGAGGCACTTAGGTACTACAGCGGGAAACACAGAAGTACCTAAGATAAATAAATAGCAGTTTTTATATTCACTCATGTACTAGTTTGCACTGGATTAGAAATTCTAATTATTTGATCCCCTACAGTTTATTATGTGCTATTTAATTCCATACTGTCATATATATAACTTAATTTATACACCGGCTGTCCTTAGCAGATATCGTGATTTTACATAAGGGACTTTGATCCTCTTTACTTTTCTCTGTAGCTCCTAATTTAAATAATCTCCCAAAATTTGCCCAGTCCTGAAACTCTTACATGAGTTGTCATTGTGTAAAAGCCCCAACATGTTAATTTGGAATTCAGTGTTGCTACTCACGTGATTGTGCTATCTGTAGAGGAATTACTTGTGTAATTTAATTTTTACTTTATTCTGTGGTACAGGTATGTTGCAAAGCACTCTCGACAGCAAGTATTTATATATGCCTTATTGAATATGCTATAGTATCTAGACACAATGTATTAAACACAAATGTATTAAACACAGAGTTTCAGACTTAATTCTGAGTTTTCTGTCTCTTGTCATTATATAAGATAAGTACCGTGTTTTTTTCCTAGGTTATTTAAAATAATCAAATGAATATATTTTAATGCAAGTGTCTTTGAGAGCTGCTGCAAGAAAATAGAATTGGTCAAGTATTTAGAGGATTTAAAATAAGTATTTATCCAGTTGTTTAATGTCTCCATCTATTATGAAAATATATATTAAAATGCTTTTTTTAAAAAGGTGTTTTTACCTGATGAATTGTAATAATTTCTTTGCATAAATGTGGATTTTGGCAGGAATACTATGTTAGGTATGCACTGAAATATCCCCATAGTTAGGCTGATTCTTGCATAATAAAGAAAGTGCCTGCCAAATCTAACTTTTGAATTGAATGTCAGTTCTGTGTAAGGGGGAAAAGAATCATTTATAGAATGGCAACTTCTCTCTCCTTCCCCCAACCCAATCTCATGCTCTTTGACTGTGTCCAAACCATTTTTAAAAAAAAATGTATTTAAATGTAATTTTCCTGATGGTGAAAATCTATGGAATGATAGAACTGGCTTGAGCCATACGTGGTGTTTGGGTGTTGTGTAAGCTTTCCCATAGAACTGTGCCAATATACCTAAATCCTGACCTGCACTTTTCCTTGCTGTTACAGTTCTAGGCATCTCTTCATAAAGACTGCCAATAACACTCATTTGCTCCAAACTGTGTGGTAGTTTTCTGGTATGCATAAATGGGGACTAAGAAGAGACCACCAAACTTATTTCCCCTTGTGACCTAAGGCGAAGTTTGAATTCTGGTTTCCGTAGCAAAATGGCAAGTGCACTAGCCTGCTGTGCCACTCAGCTGCATGTTTTTAATGTTTTGATGTTGCTACTGAATGAAACCCTGTTTTCTGAGTTTCAGCTGAAAACATTTTGTGTCATTTAAGATCCTCAAATTAAAGGATTATAATGAAAATATTGATAGAGAGCAATTGAAGTGTCATAGTGCAGTTATAAAATGAAACAAAAATGTATAGATTTCTGTATATATACATTTATTCTAAAATTGCAAGTTGTCGTGTATGAAAATAAGAATAAATATAAATAATTTATGCATTAAATGTATATGTATAAAAAGCATACAACAATATTCTCTCGCTTCACAAAGTCAGCTATGAATAGTAACAAAATGCTATAAGAACATCTAACATAGATAATTAAAGTGTAATTAAGTTTAAATACCTTGGTGAAGGAATATAAAAATATTTAAATTCAACAGGCTAGTACATTTGCAGTTTTCTTTTATTAGGTGTGAAATCTAAGAATCCCCTGCCAACTCTTGAGGGCTCAGTCCAGAATGTTGAATTGAAGTACTGCAGCACATCATTGGTCAAATGTGCCTCTGGGACCGTGGGATCAATAAAAATTTGTGCCAAAGCCCCAGGTATGTGCAGCTGGACCATGTAAAACTTTATTGCCTGTATAGGAGAATTGGCCTTGCCTTTTACAAGGAGAGTTACTGAAACAAGAATTTACTCATTGTTCCTATGAATCAGAGAGGGGTTTTTTTGTATTCTGGTTTTTTTGAATTGTGCCAGGATGATACATCATGGCCTTAGTTAGTAAATTCAATTTTACAATAAATAAATAAAATTAAAATCTGTTGAATTTTGAACTCAAAAGCCAGTCTATCAGTTTTAAAGAAAATTTATATGAAAACTGGATTTTCATTTGTTTGGCCTCATTTTCTGTATAATTCTGATGGTATATTATGATTTTTAAAAAAATCTGTCTCATCATTTTCAAATAACACGCACGTTAAATTTTCAGATGTGGAATTTTTAAAAGGTTTTGTAGTGTAATGAACCTTTACTGCTTCTGCTGAAGAGAGTGGTATACAGTAAATATTTCCAACTAATTAAGACACACACACACTTAAGGTAGCCAATGTTGAGAGCTTTTTAAAGATAGTAACTATAATTAAATGTGATTTATGAGTTCACAGATGATTGTTGAGATAAATGACTATTTTATTAGAAGATAGTAATTTACAAATTATTTAATGAGACTTGATTGATTTATCTGGGGACATTACTTTAAATTCTATTATATATAAAGAAATTTGCAAAATAACTTTATAAGGCTGTTGTTTACTATAATAAGTTTATAAAGGCTGTTCATTCTTTGTAGTTTGTCACTTTATTCCATACTGGTGTATTTAATAGCTGCCCTAATCAGGCTAGTGAAAGTTTGTGTTGAATTGTGTTATTGTAATAAAAAGAGTAAGAAGCTGAATTTTTATTTAGGTGGTGCTGGAAAGGAGAAGCTGATTCCTTTAATTCAAGGCCCTTCTGACACCAGAGACCTACATAGCAGCAAATGGCTCAATGAAAGCAGGAAGCCAGAATCTCTGTTAGCTCCAGATTTGGTAGCCTTTACAATCCAGAGTCCACAGTATATGGACTACTGCCATAACTCTGGTAAGTGCAAAACTCTTGTTAAGCTGGTATCACATTACATTTTCATATCCAATGTAGTTTTCAAAAGGGGGACTTAATATAAAATGTGCCAAATGCCAGAGTATCTGTTTCACATACTGCACACACATAACTTCACTGTTGTTCAATCTGAAACATAAAAACAAAACACACCTTTATTAATATATACCGTATCCTCTTACATAAGGCATGCTTAATTGACTTTGTTTGCTTTTTAAAAAAATTGTATACTATCTTATGCCTTTTTTTTGTTTGACAAAATTCATGTTATAGATGTTAAACTTATTCTAGTTTCCTACTTACCTATGGTTTCATATACAAAAGCAACAGGTTAGTCCTTAAGTTGACATATTGGATTTAAAATGGCTCATGTAAAACTGTAGCATAATTCATTTCCATTACAAATATGTTAATCCACATAGTAAAAAATGTTTAAACTTTGAAAACAGTTTGGAAACCATACATTTGACTTCATCTATCTTGCTATAATGTTATAGATTTAAATGGTAAGTATGTTTAGCATTTCTGAATAGCTTTATATAGGAGCTGAATGAGGTTGCTGCTTTGAAAGGTTAACTGATGCCTGTGTAGGTATGAGCACTCATTTGGCATGCTCATAAATTTTGTAGGATTTAAACAAAACATTGGTCACTGGTGGTCTGTTTAAAGGGAGATGGTCAATTTGAAATTTAGCTAGTTAAAAACAATTATATAAATGCAATTTCAGGTGCTACATCTGGCCTTACATCCGCCTGCTAATACATATTGATGTACTAATTGTATTTTCCTATTTTTAAAATGTTGTTTACATCCTTGATATTGTGTTAAAGATCAGAACGAACAATACAGGAAGCTGACAAATGTACTAATTATATCAGAGGGACAATAAAATTAACTACACATACAGCACTGCAAAACAAAAATAAACTTCTGTGAGCACAAAATTACATGTGAACACATGGATGCCACATGAAGGTTTTTTTGAATATCTTGTTTTATGCGTGCTGTATGTGGTGCGTATTTTTTTTTTTTTTTTTTTTTTAATCTTCCCTAACTGGTCTGTGTTATTACTCTGCACAGTCACATTGGAAATGTAAGTCCTAATAAGGAGTTTCAGTAGGTGATGTGTAACTGAATTAACAAGATTAATTAACAGATGTGTCAGTGTAAATGCTGACACAAAATAAGTAGTTATTTTAATTCCTAGCGAATCGGAGAGGTTTCAGAGAAGAGCCATGAGAATGATTGAAGGATTAGAAAACATGTTTCACACTGATAGTCTCAAGGAGTTAAATCTGTTTAGTTTAACAAAGAGGAGCTTAAGGGGTGACTTGATCATAATTTATAAGTACTTATATGAGGAACAAATATTGATAATGGACTATTCAATCTAGAAGAGAAAGGTATAATCCAATGTCTTGAAGCTTGATGAATTCAGATGGGAAAATAAGATATTTTAACCATGAGGGTAATTAATCACTGGAACTCTTTACCAAGCATTGTGATGGATTCTCCATCATTGTGTTCTAGGGATTTTTTCAGAAGAGTTCTATGGCTTGTGTTACATGGTCCCTTCTTGCCTTGGAATATATGAATCTATAAAATTGAATGACTGTTAAAGAAAGTTCAGTGCTGAAAATGTGCAATTTTCTTCTTTTGCTTTTTTGGAATGAAGGCCATATATGAAATCTACATATGTACAAACTATGCTGTTTTCCATTTTGGAGTGTACAAAGGGTCATGAGCATCAGCTGAAGCCATTGACAGAAACCAGAAAAGCTTAATTAGATAGTTTGAGGTCTATAATAGGTTTAAACAACATTGGAATGGATATGGTAGATGAAGGGGTATTGAAATATTATGGTACAATCATTTTGAAGAAGAATGGAAAAGTCTCACCCCCTCTCCCCTCCCCTCCCAAAAGGAAAATAGAAATAATTGTTCTGTACTGGTAATTTGATAGTGAATAACATGGACCAGGCAATATATGATCCAGATAAAGGGACCTGGATGCTAACTACCCTTCTAGGTGCCAAGGCAAGAGATATGACCAGAAAGGCCAAAGACAGATTAGTTACAGATAAATTCCTAATTACTGTGGCAAATATAGGAACTGGTGACACAAGAAAAATTAATCAGAATAAAGGATAATTTTCCACATCTGGAGGAGAATTGAAAATGCCTTGCAGATGAAGTTCTTATAGTTCTTCTATTGCAAGTATGAGTGAAGAAAGAATGACTAACTTAATTTTGCACCAAGGGAGTAGGACAGAAAGTTTTGGCATTGTACATTGTGCTTTCTGTAATGAGTGTGACTGGGTTATAAATGTCTACGTAGATTGGGAATCAACTTCCGGTGCACGCTACTAGTGGAATGGTAGACTGCCTTTAAACTGGGTATAAATTGCTAGGAGGAGGTTGTGGTCAGTTTAAAAAGTGTTAATAGTCACTTGGGAGTACCTGCCAAGAAAATGTTATAAAAAAGTGAATAATAATAATAATAATAATAATTAATAACCCTACATTAATATTTTATGTTTCTACAATAAAGTTAATGAGTTGATGGTGGTAGGAGCAAGATAATACAGAATTTAATATTAAATGACAAACAAGGAGTCTTGTGGCACTTCTAAAGGTTATCAAATTTATTTATCACATGAGCTTTCATGGGGGAGATCCCACTTCATCAGATGCTTGAAAATGGAAAAAAAATACAGTATAGGAAGGAGGGATAAATGCAGTGAAGTGCAGATTACTTCAGCAAATCAAACAGGTGATATTGATTCAAACTGAATGGAAGAACAGATAAGAGAGGGTGAGAGAGGTGACAATCGCTGTTTATAATGAGAAAGGCAGGCAGTATCTCTATTTGAACCTGAGTTGATGGTATCAAATTTGCATATGAATTCTAACTCTGAAGTCCCTCTTTGAAGCCTTGACCTAGAATAAACCTGTTTAAGGATTGCCACAGATAAGTCCTTCACAGAGTGGCCGGGGAGATTGAAGTGATCTCCTGTTGGTTTTTGAATGTTGCTATTTCTGATGTCAGGTTTGTATCCATTTATTCTTTTGCGCAGAGACTGTCCTGCTTATAAGGCCAAGAGGCTTTGTTGGCATATGATGCCATATATCATGTAGATGAATGAGCAGGTGAACGAGCGCTTGATGGAGTATTTGGTTTGATTAGGTCCAATGATGGTTGTCATTAGTGTAGCTATGTGGGCAGAGTTGGCATGTGAGTTTGTTGCAGGGCTATGTGCCTGCCTTAGAGTTTCTTTTGTATGGTCTGAAGTTGCTGGGGAGTATCCATTTAAGGTTGGGGGGGGGCTGTCTGGAACCGAGGAGAGGTCTGCCTCTGATTTGTTGAAGTAAGATGATCTGATCCTGTGATTACACTTCACTGCATGTATTCCTTCTTCCTATACTGTATTTTTTTCCATTTTCAAACATCTGATGAAGTAGGATCTCTCCCATGAAAGCTCATGTGATAAATAAATTTGTTAATCTTTAAAAGTACCACAAGACTCCTTGTTTGTTTTTCTGAACTAGACTAACATGGCTACCTCTTTGGAAGTTATTCAATAACTGTGATTGTAGCATAGTGGAGAAAACTGAATCTTGGTAAAATGATTTTTACAGAAGTGTTAACAGGAAAAGGAAAAATTATATATAATAGCCCATGTTTACAAAAAAGTATGACACAGCATAATCCATTTGCCTTGTGCAGATAGTGAAGTATTTTCTAAAATAGAAAATAACAGTTAATTATGATTTTAATATTAACAATTCCGGTTCTTAAATGTAACTTTGTATGTTAACTATCTGAATTCTGTAATCATTCACCTGTTTCAAAATCTACCACTAGATCGCGCGCTGTTTTTTAATAGTCTTGGCGTCTTGAATATCTTTATTTATCGCATGAGCTTTCGTGGGAGAAAATCCCACTTCGT
>ML685865.1:5691478-5762509 GCA_007922175.1 Pelusios castaneus
TTTATCGCATGAGCTTTCGTGGGAGAAAATCCCACTTCGTCAGACGCTTCAAAGCGTCTGACGAAGTAGGATTTTCTCCCACGAAAGCTCATGCGATAAATAAATCTGTTAGTCTTTAAAAGTACCACAGGACTGTTGTCTTTCTACAATAGACTAACACGGCTACCCCTTTGGAATTTGAATATCTTTGTAGCTTAAGTACTCCCTCATTTTTGTCTAGATCAGGATTTTTCAAACTTTGGGTCGGGATCCAGTAATGGGTCGCAGACCCTCAAGCACTGGGTCGTGGCACCCCCTGCTGCTACCGCTGCAAGACTGGAATGCATTTCCCAAAGATGTAATTGTTGGGTCATATGCATTAAAGATTTTTTTCAATTGGGTCCCAAGAAAAAAAGTTTGAAAACCACTGGTCTAGATCACAACATATAATAATATGATATAATAGAGAGGGGGTGACTGGCAGAATTTTCTTTACTATGCAACCTAGCGTTTGGGAATTCCCTCCAACTCAATCTGAAATAGCCAATATATATTGACTTTCAAATGTAGGTGCAGAGTCCATTTGTTTCAGCTGGCATTTGAAGACAGATGGAAGACTTTGAATAGGAAGGTAGTGTTAGTGTTTAATTATGAGCTTCTGTGGAAAAGATGGTGTGAACTGTTTTGGATTGTACTATTAAATAATTGGCAAGGCACCGCGAGCCTGTGTACCGACACTTTTTATTGCTTAAATCAGAAGGAAATAAAATTATAAATATAATTAATAAATGTTCTTTTTTGAACTGGACTTAAATTATCAATACTAAAGTGGTAGAGCAAGGAAGTAAACAAAAGCAATCACATTATTTTTAGTTTCCTTTGAGATAAATCAGTGCATCCAGTGGACAAGGACCAAATTGATAAAGATTTCTCTAGTTTTTATGAGAAAATTTCTGACAACGGAGAGCAAAAATTTTCAAACTATTTTAAGTGTTAAGCAAGAAATGCAATGCCTCTTAATTTTAAAGTGACTTTAATTTCTTCTGCTGCCAAGCATTTTTGGACACGTCTGTTTAAAAGTATTTGGAATATATGAATAATTTCACAAATCTTTAAAAAAATTCATTGCTTTGAAATGGAGTATTTATAAATGTATATATTTCTCAGCTTTCAAAAAAAATCCTATAAAAACTGTGCACAGAAATTTACAAAAGTGTCATAAATTATAACACTAACAACAATGTTATTTGATACTTTTCCTACTATGTAAAGGTTAATTTTGTTCAGTAGGGTCAATTGGAAAGGAAAGGGTGGGCTTAAAATCCAATTTTGCTTAAAAAAAAAAAAAAAAAAAAAAAAAAAGCCCAGAGTTGAAAATGAAGTTGTCAGTGGCAGTTGTTTTTCCATTTCACTGCTCATTTCTGGAATACTGTAAATTCTAGCAGAAGTTAGATTTTAAAGTTAGAACAATGATGTTTTATAAAATTTCAATTTAAATTTAGATTTTTTTTATTGTGAAAAAAGTAAAAAAACCCCACAAAACCCCCACAAAAAACAACCAAACAAACCACATAATGAGCTGCTTGAAGTACCTTTTTAAAGTATTTTTGATATGACCAATAAGTAAGAATATATATAGTAAGTAAAGAGATTCACATTTGTGGTTTGGGCATAAATGTGTAAAAATTATATCCATCTATCTTATTGCATTTCCTCTCCCATCCCTGAGGACTTCACTATGTACTCTATCTGTAATTGTTGCCAGTTTTCTCTCATGTTCCCACTGGCTTTTGGTGCAAAAAACCTTATCCTCTCGATGACAGAGCTTGCCTGAATGATTTCATGCTCTTAGCATTTTTGTTCACAGGAATTAGGAGCAAAATGTAACTACAGCTGAATATAGCATCTATTTTTGTAATTTTGAAGTTTTAACTCTGTTATTGGAACTAAATGAAGAGATGCAGGTGTTCTCTAGTTCAAGTCCTTTGGGATTTTTTGATAGTAGATGCTTAAAAAGAAAATGCATGTGTTTCCAGAGTCAAACAGCAGCTGTGGACAAGGATTTATGTTTTTCTCAGAACTTTGGGATTTCAAAATGTTACATTTAATCACAGGCACAGAAAGGAGAGCAAATGTTAAAGATGTTACATATAAAACTAGGGGCCTGATCTCTTTACCATACCAACTAGTTGTGGGAATACAGGAACAAAGTGATCTTTAATCTTAATATCAACAATTTCAAAAGGATTATGATAGTTGCCAGGACTCAGTCTTTCGAGAACTCTGCAGTTGCAGCACAGAACATTTTTATCCTCTTAATTACTTTTAAAATACAGTTTATTCTCATTATTTTGCCTTTTAAAAAAATCCCAGTGCAGGTAATATATGTCCCCAAAAACACAATGTTTGTATTGTATTTCTGTTATGGTTAGATAAAGTGGATTTCAGGCATTTATATGTTCTAAGATGAATTCCGTTAATAATGTCCTGTAGTTTTCAAAATTGGATTGACAACAACAGTTAAAATACTTGTAGTGTGAGGCTAAAATTAGAAAAGCTTCCAAGTTGCAAATCTTGCCAAAATGCATGTTTTACTGGTAATGAGTGTATTGTCAATTCTGTACATTTTAAGAATTAATGCTATTAAATGAAAAGTGCTGTCTACAGATGTGTCATTCATGATGAGTAATCTTTCAAAAACCTTACACAGAAGATATAAGTGCTGACTTTCTGTGTGTTAATTGTTCCTCTTAAAAAGTGACTTGCATAATGTGAGTTAACTTGATTACAAAGTCTTTAAACACAGAGCAACATAACTTTTTAGTAATTGTAAGTGACGCTGATTCACCAAAGTGCTTATATACTTTAGTCAGGGCCTGTAGCGAGCCTGCTTACCTCCTAGCTTAACTCCCAGCAGTCTGATGAGCACAGCCAGGCCTGAATTGAACCTCCTGATTGGCCTAACTGTCCAATGGGATCTGCAGACCTGCTCTTAAGACCAGCACCAGTGTTTCCCAACAGCATCATTAGCCATTGCTTGTTCCAGTCCTGCTCCTGCCTCCCTGCCTCCAGTCCTGACTATGATTCTGGTTTGACTTCTGACTCTGGTTCTGACCATCAGCTCCTTTTCCTGGCTTATGTTCCCACCATTTGGCAAGACTGCTCGTATCTTGCTCTCTAATGGTTTGAGCAGCCTAAAATGAACCACCACAAGGAAAAAGGGCCTGGTTCCCCCCTAGCATAGATCCCACCAAGACAGATGCCTCCTAGTCAGAGATAATGGGTGCTTTATATGATCTGAAGGCTCAGATTGCTACTTTGCAGGTATGGAATATGATGCAGCAGGCACAAGCCACAACTCCAACTTAAGCTCCGGCTCCCACAAACCAAAAATTTCTTTTTTGAGGCGTGTTCCTTTGGATGCTCACTTCAGGTGATGGTGTGCCCCTGTGACTTGGAGAATTTCAGCAACAATTGTTATCTCCCACATGTGCTCTCCCCATTTTGTGCTGTTGTCAGCCCCTATCTAGCACTGTGCAACCAGATCCCCACTCAGTTCCTTCTCAAATGATCTTGGCCTGAGATGAAACTCCCAACAGTGTCAAGATTGATAGTTATACTTAGTACTTAAAATAGTTTAGAGTAGTCTTTAGTGACCAGTTAGAATTACTTACCGGTATCACTTCCTCTATTGGTTTTCTTTAAAAGAAAAAAAGAAAATTCCAAGTTTGTATATCGCTTAGTATAGTTAGTGTTCTCCATTTGAGATGAACTGCTGTAATTTGATCCACGCCTCGTTCATTGGGCTTCAAGCGCTGCCTTTCCCACCAGGAAGAGATCTTAGTCTCAGATGGACTTTCTCAGTCCATGCCTACAGGAGACACTCATCTTAAAAAAGTACTCTCTCAACATTGACTGAGAGCCTTGCACTATGGAGAAGAGAGCTAGGTCTCAAAGTCCTGTTAATGGAGAAGTCTCTGCATCTGGCATCCAATCCTAGTCTGCAGATCCCTCTGCACAATGGGGTCTGGCACAATTGTTTCCTCAAAGTGGGAAGGGTCATTCCTCTAAAAAGCTAGCAAGGAGAAGAGCATCAACTTTCTCCCTCAAGGAGCCATCATTAAAGAAGTGGTCTCTGGTCCATTCTGTATCCTCTGTACTAACTGCACTGCAGCTAAGTACCTAAAAGTCACCAGAATTCCCTAGTACTGCAAAAGCCAGTGACACCCAGTGGGCAGGAGTCAAGGAGCAAATGGAAACATCTACGTCCTCTGCTTTGCACAGGCTATGGCACCACCTTCTGTCCCAACAGTGCAGAGCACTCAGATGTTGGTACCAACAGCCACGGTTATAACAACATCATTGGCATTGACCACCTCAGTACCGATGTCATCAGCACCACATGTTTTCCTACACCATAAGGAGCTTCTCAGGTCATCAATTCCAGAATCACCTCTCTTTACTACTGATGTTTCTCCAGCACTTGTGGCACTGGGTCAGCCCACTTCACCTCTGGCCCCTCCGTTTTTTAGCAAGGAGGAAGATACTGAGGAGGGAGGGTGCCTTTTTATCACACCAGTCTTTTGCCATCCAATCTATTCCAGCATTGGGCCCACCAGTGCAGCCATAGCTCTTCACAGGGCTGACAAGAGACCTGGTTTGACTCCCCCGTGGATGCCACTATCTATGCTATTTCCCACTCAGTGGTCCTACTGGGACCTGTGAGGGGCATGCAAGAGACAATAAGCGAGACCGCAAGTCAGTGCAGGGAGGGGATTAGATCTCCTTCACCACGTGTGGTGACTGCTCCTTCAGAGACCCCAACAGAAAGCTTTTAAAAACAGGATGAGGCCTTAGAACAAGACATGACACCAGCAACCGACATTTTCTTTTCTTCCTCTGATGAAGCCATGATGTAACTGTCATTCAATTGTGGGCAGTTTTAAACATTTTCAAGAGCTTTTTAAAAGAATTGCTGATTCTCTGGAGATCCTTCTACAGGAGCTTCAGCGTCTTAACAGAAATTACTGGACATTCTATATGCATCTTCCTCATCAAAAATTGCCCATTTGGTAAATGATGCACTCATGGAGCAAGCTAAAAACATATGGCAGACAGAGACCTCCAAAATATCATCTGCCTCCAGTTTAATCATCGACATCCTGACAGCCTTCTGCAAAGTAACAGTTTGGAGGGTTTGACTGAGGGCCTGAGAGACCTCCCCCATTTTTCAGTGCTGACAACATCACTGATTATTTCATGTTTTAGTTACTATTTTACCCCTTTCTACGCAGTGTGACAATCGATTACCATGGACAAATGGGTTCTAAAAATAATACATTGAGGCTATGAGAGACCCTTCATCTCCATCCCCTCACCTACCCTCCGTCCCTCCCAGGGACTGCTCTCATGAACACCTCCTATGGCAAGAAGTAAACCACCTGCTACATTTGGGCACTGTGGAACAGGTGTCATCACAATATAGAGGTAAGGGTTTTTATTCTCACTACTTCTTAACTCAGAAAAAAAATTGAAAATGGAGGTCTATTCTAGACCTCAGAAACCTCAACAGATTCTTAAGGTTCCAATGAAACCAACAAGGAGTCTGGTGGCACTTTTACAGACTAACAAATTTATTTATTGCTTTTGCTCCCATTTTGTAAGTTCCCCATCTTCAAGCATCTGAGGAAGTGGGATTTTCTCCCATGTAAGCTCATGTGATAAATAAATTTGTTAGTCTTCAAAAGTACCACCTGACTCCTTGTTTGTTTTGCTGGACTAGACTAACATGGCTACTCTTTGGAACTTAAGGTTCCAATGTTTCAGGATGGTCAATTTAGCAGCAGTAATACCAGCCCTAGAACAGTGGGACTGGTTTTTGGCTCTTAAGCTCCAAGATTCCTATTTTCCCATAACATACATCCAGTGCAGAGGAGGTTCCTCACTTTTACTCTTGGAACAGAACATCACATGTGTAATAGAAAGTTCAATATGAAGTTCTGCCTTTTAGTCTTTAGAGAGAGAGCACTATGGGTGTTTTCCAAAATTCTTGTGGTAGTGGCAGCATACCTCCACAAAAAGGGAGAGACATTTTTTACCTATCCTGATGATTGCCTGTGAAAAGCCTTCACCCAGTTAAGTGTCATACACATTACACACAGGATAATCTCATGGCTGGAATTACAACTAAACATACAGAAATCAACATGGACACCTGTGCAAAAAACTGGACGTCATCAGGGCTCATTCTGCTGTGCAAGAAGCCAAAGTGTCATTACCATACACCAGATCTTCACCACGGTCAATTGGATCTCCACAGTACTGAACAGCCCACAGATATTGGTGTGGATGTGTCTCCAGTTATAAGGCCATATGGCAGCAACCACATTCATGGTACAACACGTGGATCTTCACATGCACTGCTTTCAGGGTTGTCCAAGAACCATCTACATACCACACAAATGCAGCCTAAATAGATGCTTTGCAATGATGCTTAAGGTCAAAGTGGTGGACGCAACCCAACAATGTGTGCACGGGAGTACCTTTGATACAGATACCACCTCCCAATGATTCTCATGACCAAAGCCTCCTGGATAGACTGGGAATCTCATCTACAGCACTACACTGTTTAGGGCAGGTGATCTCCTTCCATAATTACACATAATTTAAGTTGCACATAATTTCTTGGACCTGTGTGCAGTTTGCTGAGCATGCTTGCACTTCTTGCCATTAATAAGGAATGAAACCATATGGTTAATGATGAGCAACATTGCCTGCATGTTTTATATAAATAGACAGGTAGGGGCAAGGTCACACTCCCTATGCTCCAAAGCCATGAAACTATGGAATTTGTGCATCTGACACATCAACATATCTGCTTTTTATCTCTCAGGATGTCATAATACTACAACATTGAGCAGGGCATTCTCTCAAGACCATCAGTGGGAGTAAACAATACAGTCCTGCAGAACATATTCAAACACTGAGTTCACTCATCCATAGACCTCTTTGGTTCCCAATCCCAATCCCTGGGCTTTGCCTTTCTCCTCAAATAGGCTGTTTGTCTGCTATACACATTTCCCCCATCTCACTGCTATCAAGGGTAATGCACAAAATAAGAGATGACAAGCACAAAGTGATCCTGATACCCCCATGTGGCCCAGACAGAGTTGGTTCTTGTGCCTGCTGAGGATGGCAGTATGTGCACCACATTCTCTTCCACTCTTCCTGAAACTTCTATTGGAGATTGATTGACAGGCTTCACCTGAGAGTATAGCTCTTGCATAGTTCCATCACAATGAACTGATCTGTTCAGAACAGGTGAAAAACACATTATTGAACAGTAGAAGGACAACCACATGGAATACTTATCTGCATAAATGGAAGAGATTTTCCATCTGGTTTCAAAACAAACTAGCTTGTCCCATTACCACATCCTTATCAATGATTTTAGAATGTATGATGAAAAATAAAGAACTCTGACCTATTCTGTAGCTTGTTTACAATGCATCCATCACCATTACTGCTTTTCACCAGAAGGTGAGCAGTATATTGATACTTGCCCATCATATCATCAAACACTTTCTTAAGGGTGTCAGCAACATCTACCTCAAAAGACGAGTACTTATCCCCCCTTGATCCACTGAGGGACACTACCTGACAGTCCCCTGAAGTGGATTATCTACAAGGACACACCTTGAAGAAGAAGAGAAAGCTACTCACTCTGTGCAGTAACTGAGGTTCTTTGAGGTGGTGTCCCTGTGGGTACTCTACTATCCACCTTTCTCTACGCTACTTCAGAGTTCAATCTATAAATTGGCAGTGGAGAAGGAACTGAGGGGTGTTTTGGTCAGCTGGCGCTAGGTAGTTGCCAACAATGGCGTGAGATAGGGAGAGCGCATGTGCAACCCATGCAAACACTGCTGCTGAAATTCTGCAGTCAAAGGCAGAGTGAGACACCATCACCTGAAGTGAAGCACTCACAGGGACATCATTTTGAAGAACCTCAACTATTGCACACCTTCTTTTCCATTGCCAGGTGAGTGCGATGGTGATTTGCACCAGCCCATAGATTTTTGAATCAGTGTTGACTTCTGTTTCTGTTTCCACCCTGAGCATTCCCAACCAATCAAGCCTGAGTAGTACTTGCCATCTACTTTCTACCTGTGGAGGTGCTGACCTGGACTTTCCTGTTCCTGGAGAAATCTAGTCCACTATGGGCTAGTTTGAAAACAATGTGCAAGCCTTGGTGCTAATTTTTGATGATCCAAACCACACAAGCATAATGAAGCCTGAACTTGATGCATTATGACAGAAGTGTTGATTGATTGTCAAATTCACCGCGGAGTTTCAAGTGCTGGTAACAGACATCAAGTGGAAATGAGGCTGTGTGCCCTTACCACTTCCAGCCTAGCCTCAACCAACAAATCAAGGATGAGCTGGTGTGGATGGAGTCCCCATCTGGCTTGGACGACCTAATTGAATTATCAGGATTGATAGCTGTCTGACAGCATCATGAAGAGCAAAGTTTAGTCTCCTGTACCCCACTGGCTTCCCTGGCTCTGACTTGCCAGTCATCAGCTTTTGTCCTTCCAGATTGAGCCCTGACTTTCTGACACATGGGAAAAATGAGCACCAAATGGTGGGCTTATGGTTTTTCTATGCAGAGCCTGAATACATCGCATTGGACTGTTCTGAAAAGGCCTGACTTGTGTCCCAGATGAGAAACAGTAACAGAAGAGTCTTGGCTGGACTGGTATTCTTCCCTTTTCTCCAGTACCCAACATCAGTATATGTCTAGTGGTACTCTGGCAATGGCTAACCAGAGCCTGACAAAACTCTGATTCGTCTTTCAACTTCAAGACTCCCACCATGTCTGATCTCCTTTGGAAGCACTGGTGTATTTGAATGCCTCTGGTAACTTCATGGACTTGGACATGGCAAAAGCCTATTCAGTTCCCCTTTACTATCAAAGCTCTCCTGACTTGAAGGAGTCTGTTGATGAGCCACTTCCATCCTGAGCCCTAGGTACTAATCAGACTGTTTTCTTGGAGATTGCCATTCTTCAGAGTCATCAAGAAATCCTCCAATTCAGGATCATCCAAGGCCTTGTGTTCTCTGATTTTCCTTGTAGTGCCTTCGCTCTCCATCCAACATCTTTATATCCATTAGCAGCTCCAAGGCACCCTGACTAAAGGGTTAATGGGTGGCAGTTGACCATTTGATCCTTTTTTGAAAGGATAACAGATTTTTTTTAGATAAAGGGAATGCGGTGGACCTAATTTACTTAGATTTCAGCAAGGTGTTTGATACAGTTCCACACAGGGAGTTGTTAAGTTACAGAAGATGGGGATTAATATGAATATAGTAAGGTGGGTAAGGAACTGGTTAAAAGGGAGACTACAGTGGGTCATACTGAAGGGTGAACTGTCAAACTGGAGGGAGGTTACCAGAGATCCCTCAGGGATCTGTGTTGGGACCGATCTTGTTCAACCTTTTTGTTACTGACCTTGGCACAAAAAGCAGGAATGTGCTAATAAAGTTTGCGGATGACACCAAGTTGGGAGGTATTGCCAATACAGAGAAGGATCGGGATACCATACAGAAAGATCTAGATGACCTTGTAAACTGGAGTATCAGGAATAGGATGAAATTTAATAATAGGAAGTGCAAGGTCATGCAGTTAGGAACAAATAACAAGCATTTTTCCTGTAAGTTGGGGACGCATCAGTTGGAACGGACTGAGGAGGAGAAGGATCTGGGAGTACTGGTTGATCATAGGATGACTATGAGCCGCCAATGTGATGTGGCCGTGAAGAAAGCTAATGTGGTTCTAAGACGTATCAGGAGAGGTATTTCAAGTAGAGACAGGGAGGTGTTAGTGCCGCTGTACAAGGCACTGGTGAGACCCCATCTGGAATATTGTGTGCAGTTCTGGTCCCCCATGTTTAAAAAGGATGAATTCAAATTGGAACAGGTGCAGAGAAGGGCTACAAGGATGGTCTGTGGAGTGGAAAACCTTCCCTATGAGTGGAGACTCAAGAAGCTTGGCTTGTTTAGCCTAACCAAAAGTAGACAGAGGGAGGATATGATAGCTCTCTATAAATACATCAGAGGGATTAACATCAGGGAGGGAGAGGAATTATTTGAGTACAGCACCAATGTGGATACCAGAACAAATGGTTATAAACTGTCCATCAAGAAATTTAGGCTTGAAATTAGATGCAAGTTTCTAACCATTAGAGGAGTAAAGTTCTGGAATAGCCTTCCAAGGGGAGTTGTGGGGGCAAAGACCATAACTGGTTTCAAAACTGAGCTTGATAAATTTATGGAGGGGGATGGTATGATTAGCCTATTTTGGAAATTGACTGATATTTGGCTACGTTTGATGGATTTACAAGTGGCCTAAGAGGGGAGAGTACATGGGGTGGGTTCTGAGTTATTACAGAGAATTGTTTCTTGGGTAACTGGCAGTTGAGACTTGCCCACTTGCTCAGGGTTTAACTGATCGCCATATTTAGGGTCGGGAAGGAATTTTCCCCCAGGGCTGATTGGCCTGGGCTCTGAGTGTTTTTCGCCTTCCTCTGTAGCACAGGGCATGGTTCACCTACCAGTGAATTCTCTGTATCTTAAAGTCCTTAAATCATGATTTAAGGAGGTAAATAACTCAGTCATAGGTTGGTGGCCTATTGCTGGAGTGGGTGGGTGAAGTCTGAGGCCTGCATTTTGCAGGAGGTCAGGCTAGATGATCATACTGGTCCCTTCTGACCTTAAAGTCTATAAGTCTATGGGACCACACGAAGGTGCCTAGATCGAAGCCCTGAGTTAATGAAGGAAAGGGGCAACACCTGAGTGGCTGCTCGATGATGGATAAAGCCAGGTCCAAGGGCTTGAGAAGGGGAGCTGTGGCTTAGGGAGATGAAGCCAGGGTCCTAGGCAAGCCCAGAGCAGCTATGGGTTGGAACTGGGCTGGACTGAGAACTGTTGGGAAGAAGAGTATCTGTAGAAGCACTGTAAATAAAGGAGCACAGGTGGTTAAAAAACAAAAGGACTCTGAACTGGTCTGTTCGAGAGGGGAGGAGAAGCCAGACCTCAAGGGACAGGAGGGACACAGGATCATGTCGGAACAGCAGATCGGGATGTGCAAGGAAAAAGTAATAAATATAATAATAATAATAATATAATTTAATAATAAATATCTTTGCTAATTAGCAACAATGGAAGATTTATATTTAAAATAATATCTATTTATAAAATTTAATTTTTTTAATTTATCATTTTAATTTATTTTATTAAACTCTTTGTGTAATTGCAACAATATCTACCTAAATTAATATATTTTGTGTCACAGCTAAATAAATACTGATAACTTTGTCCAGCCCTAGATCACCTCTACATCTGCTGGTTTATAAAGATCCAGCACCTTTTTTAGACTGTGAAATATAAGAGCCAATTACTTCCATCATGGGAGGAGTAATCCCTTTCTTGAGTACTATCTGGTATTGTACTCACCCTGGTAGTAACTCCATGTCCTGAGAATAACATCTGGGAGGGGTGTCATCAGGGCCAGTCCAACATTTTGGCACCTGAGGCAGGGAACTCAAATGACACCCCCATCCTCCCTCACTTGGGCCAAAACTTTGAAAGGTCTCAATTCTGCCTTCTTCCTGTTCTACTCCTTTCATGGTACTGCTCTGCTACCTACTCCAATAAAGAAGAACTAACAACTTAAAATGCCTTGTTCAAAAATTTTAAGTAACTTTCAAATGCCTGAACAGCAAATGTAACTTTTCTTGTCTGCACAGTAAACACTGGCATTTTTATCTGTTTGAATAATCAAAGTGGTGTTTTCCGTGCCTTCTTGGTTGCCATGATTTGAACTGCTTCCTGAAGGTCCACAGTCTGGGCCAGCTCATGCTCTATTGAGGTGGTTACAAGGGTGACCAGCCTCTCCTGTGTCATTGTGGAGCTTAGATGTGTTTTTATTAACTTCAGCTTGGAGAAGCTGTGTTCTCCGCTGGCAACTGTTGCAGGAAGTGTTAGAAGTATGCACAGAGCAACAAAAGCATTTGGAAAGAGAGTGGTCATCTTATTTGTGCACATATATTCCAGAACAGCCTTTGGAGTTGATCCTGCTGAAATGTATCTTGAAAGGGCTTTCAGTTCATCACCCAAATCACTCGCATAAATATCGTGCATGTCATCCTGCGTCAACGTTGTCTCTAGTGCCCTGTATTGCTGGTGTAGATCTTCTTCAGGTATAGTGAGGAGTTTTGGAATATCATACAACATCCCAAATATACTGCTGTGTTACTTGAGCTGTAGCTGCATGAAACGTTCTTCCACTGACGGTATTGCACAATCTAATACCGGTTTAAAGAATTCAACTTTGAATTGTTGTTTGTGGTCTCTTATGGGATTATCCCGTGCCTCGTAATGAAAATGTCATCTTCTTCGGTGACTCTTGTATTCTTGAATGGGTGGGAAAATAGCTTCAGTGTGATGTTCCTCTGCCAGCTTCTGTGCACTCTTCACAACGTTTGAAATCCCTCATCTGACCGGTAAGACTGTAGGTATGACTTTGCTTTGTCCAGTTGTTCCATTGCTCCAGATATATCAAGGTCAGCACCTTGGAGTCTCTTGCTTTCAACATTTATTTCAAACAATATGTCATGCCACAACACTAAGCCATGCAGAAATTTGAAATTGTGTGTTTCTGGTGATTCTATTTCCCTCTGCCACTGTTCTCCCAGGAACAGTTCCTGTCATACCATTATCCTCCATAATGGCAGCTATGGCATCATCTATTTTCCCAATTTTGTGTTTGGGCTTTATTGCCTCCACTCAACTTTCCCATCCTGTAGCGCTCAGTGGTTTCAGTGTCAGAGAGGATGTTCCCAGATGTTGCTTCAAAATTTATCATTGATGAGTTGATGCAGAGAAAAATACATAGATGCTTTGAATTACATGAAAAAATTCAGCAGCCTCACTAGAAGCTGATGCTGCATAACTGACCACCAAATTCAATGAATGAGAACTGCATGGGAGAAAAAAAGCTCGAGGGTTTAACTCCGGGATCCAAGTCTGCACTCCTCTGTTCTTTCCTTTCATGTTGGCACCATTATTGTAGCCCTGACCTCTCATGTCAGCTATCGCAATTCCCGTATCTTCCAGCTTTTTAAGAAGCACATTTGTCATACCAGCTCCTGTAGTATCATCAGCGTCAATACATTCTAGAAAATGCTCTCTGACAGTCACCATTGCAGGGATATTTTCACTAGATTCTGTTGTTGTTACAAAACGCACTATTAAAGTCATTTGTTCCGCATGGCTTATGTCAGGTGTGCAGTCCAGAATAACAGAGTAATATCTTGCTGACTTCAGATCTGCCATAATCTGTTTGACTTTTGTTTCCAGTAACTGTATGATCTCATTTTGAATTGTTTTCCCAAGGTAATGGTGTGTGTAGATTTCTTGGGTGGTGACTCTTCTTAGATGCTCCTGGAGTAGAGCATCAAACTCAGCCATCAGCTCTACAGTTTTAAGGAAGTTTCCATTGTTTGGCACATACAACTGATCTGAAGTGCCACATAGTGCTAGCAAAAACAACGAGAGTTCTGTGGCACAGTGCTAGGTTTTGAGGAGCAAGCATTCTCACAATGGCAATGAGCCTTTTCAGGACATTTTGCCAGTAAAGAGATTCTGATGCAATCTTCTCTTGATGCTGATCATCTGCAATGGCCTTTAACTTTAGTCTCATCTCAAGCTCTTTCCACCATGCTCTCTGGTGATTTGTTGCCTTGTCATGGCATTCCAGATTTCTAGCCAGATTTTTCCAGTCCTTTATTCCTGTAGAACCCAGTGTGGCTGGAACATTAGACTGAAAGAGTTTGCAATAAAAATAGTATGCAGCATTCTGGGTTTTTGAGTACATAAGCCATGGCCTCTCCACATTGTCACCATTGGGGATTTCACGCCAGTAATATATTGGATGGAAACTTCCATTTTCATTGTCTTTGGGGAACATGAAGTTTTTTACTTGCTGAGGCCCATGCAGTACAAGGAAGTCCCTCAGGCAACTGCTCAAGTGAGTCCACAGTCCTGGATCATCTAGACTTAAAGAACTAAACTCAGCAGCAGCTGTTTCTTGTGCCTCCACCACACTCTTCTCTGATCTATACTTTTCTTCAGGAATGTGCATTGTTACATCCATTTGAGATGGAGAGATGGATACTGCAGTAGCTGCCAGGTCACCTGCACTCTGACTAAATGGAAGATCAGGCATCTCCTCACCACTCACATCCTCACTGCGGCCGGAAGACTTACTGTGAACATTTGTGGCTATGTATCTCAGGAGAGCTCCTTCCTGCTTAGATAGGAAAGCTTCCTTTGCTTTCTCTCTTTTTCTGAATGCTGTCCCTGAGGGGTGTTTTCTTCTTTCGCTCATGATGACATAAGAACATAAGAACATAAGAAAGGCCGTACTGGGTCAGACCAGAGGTCCATCTAGCCCAGTATCTGTCTACCGACAGTGGCCAGTGCCAGGTGCCCGAGGGAGTGAACCCAACAGGCAATGATCAAGTGATCACTCTCCTGCCATCCGTCTCCATCCTCTGATAAGCAGAGGCTAGGGACACTATTCTTAACCCTTTTCTGGCTAATAGCCATTTATGGACTTAGCCCCCATGAACTTATCCAGTTCCCTTTTAAATATTGTTATAGTCCCAGCCTTCACAACCTCCTCAGGTAAGGAGTTCCACAAGTTGACTGTGCGTTGTGTGAAGAACTTCCTTTTATTTGTTTTGAACCTGCTACCTATCAGTTTCATTTGGTGACCCCTGGTTCTTGTATTATGGGAGTATTTAAACAACTTTTCCTTGTCCACTTTTTCCACATCGGTCATAATTTTATATACTTCTATCATGTCCCCCCTCAGTCTCCTCTTTTCCAAGCTGAAGAGGCCCAGCCTTTTCAATCGTTCCTCATACGAGGCACTCTCCAAACCCCTAATCATTTTAGTTGCCCTTTTCTGAACCTTTTCTAGTGCTAGAATATCTTTTTTGAGATGAGGAGACCACATCTGTACACAGTATTCGAGATGTGGGCGTACCATGGATTTATATAAGGGCAATAATACATTTGCAGTCTTATTTTCTATCCCCTTTTTTATGATCCCTAACATCCTGTTTGCTTTTTTGACCGCCTCCGCACACTGTACGGACATCTTCAGAGAACTATCCACAATGACTCCAAGATCTTTTTCTTGACTTGTTGTAGCCAAATTAGCCCCCATCATATTATAGGTATAGTTGGGGTTATTTTTTCCAATGTGCATTACTTTACACTTATCCACATTAAATTTCATTTGCCATTTGGATGCCCAATCACTTAGTTTTGTGAGATCTTTTTGAAGTTCTTCACAATCTGCTTTGGTCTTGACTATCTTGAGTAGTTTAGTATCGTCTGCAAACTTAGCTACCTCACTATTTACCCGTTTCTCCAGATCATTTATGAATAAATTGAATAGGACTGGTCCTAGGACCGACCCTTGGGGAACACCACTAGCTACCCTTTTCCAATCTGAGAATTTACCATTTACTCCTACCCTTTGTTCCCTGTCTTTTAACCAGTTCTCAATCCATGAAAGGACCTTCCCTTTTATCCCATGACAACTTAACTTACATAACAGCCTTTGGTGAGGGACCTTGTCAAATGCTTTCTGGAAATCTAAGTACACTATGTCCACTGGATCCCCCCTGTCCACATGTTTGTTAACCCCTTCAAAGAACTCTAATAGATTAGTAAGACATGATTTCCCCTTACAGAAACCATGTTGGCTATTGCTCAACAGTTTATGTTTTTCTATGTGACTGACAATTTTATTCTTAACTATTGTTTCAACTAATTTGCCCGGTACCGACGTTAGACTTACCGGTCTGTAATTGCTGGGATCCCCTCTAGGGCCCTTTTTAAATATTGGCGTTACATTAGCCGACTTCCAGTCTTTGGGTACCGAAGCCATTTTTAGGGACAGGTTACAAATCTTAGTTAACAGTTCCGCGACTTCACATTTGAGTTCTTTCAGAACTCTTGGGTGAATGCCATCTGGTCCCGGTGACTTGTTAATGTTGAGTTTATCAATTAATTCCAAAACTTCCTCTAGTGACACTTCAATCTGTGACAGTTCCTCAGATCTGTCACCTACAAAAGCCGGCTCAGGTTTGGGAATCTCACTAACATCTTCAGCCGTAAAAACCGAAGCAAAGAATCCATTTAGTTTCTCTGCAATGACTCTATCATCTTTAAGCGCTCCTTTTGTATTATCATCATCAAGGGGCCCGACTGGTTGTTTGGCAGGCTTCCTGCTTCTGATATACTTAAAAAACAATTTGTTATTACCTTTGGAGTTTTTGGCTAGCCGTTCTTCAAACTCCTCTTTGGCTCTTCTTATTACACTCTTGCACTTAAGCTGGCACTGTTTGTGCACCTTTCTGTTTGCCTCACTAGGATTTGACTTCCACTTTTTAAAGGAAGTCTTTTTACCTCTCAGTGCTTCTTTTACATGGTTGGTGAGCCATGGTGGCTCTTTTTTGGTTTTTTTACAGTGTTTCTTAATTTGGGGTATACAGTGAAGTTGGGCCTCTATTATGGTGTCTTTAAAAAGCGCCCATGCAGTTTTCAGAGATTTCACTTTAGTCACTCTACCTTTTAGCTTTTGTTTAACTATCCCCCTCATTTTTGTATAGTTCCCCCTTTTGAAATTAAATGCCACAGTGTTGGGCTGTTGAGGTATTCTTCCCTCCACAGGGATGGTGAATGCTATTGTATTATGGTCACTAGTTCCAAGCGGTCCTGCTACAGTTACCTCTCGGACCAGCTCCTGCGCTCCACTCAGGATTAAATCTAGAGTTGCCTCTCCCCTTGTGGGTTCCCATACCAGCTGCTCCATGAAGCAGTCATTCAAAGTATCGAGAAATTTTATCTCTGCAATATGTCCTGAAGTGAAATGTTCCCAGTCAATATGGGGATAGTTGAAATCCCCCACTATTATTGGGTTTTTAAATTTGATAACCTCCCTAATTTCCCTTAGCATTTCATCATCGCTCTTACTATCCTGGTCAGGTGGCCGATAGTAGATCCCTAATGTTATATTGTCATGGAAGCATGAGATTTCTATCCATAGCGATTCTGTGGAACAAGTGGATTCGCTTATGATTTTTACTTCATTTGAATCTACATTTTCTTTCACGTATAGTGCCACTCCTCCTCCCGTACGACCTGTTCTGTCCTTCCGATATATTTTGTACCCCGGAATGATTGTGTCCCACTGATTGCTCTCTGTCCACCAGGTTTCTGTGATGCCTATTATATCAATATTCTCCTTTACCACTAGGCACTCTAGTTCACCCATTTTATTATGTAGACTTCTAGCATTTGTGTATAAGCACTTTAAAAACTTGTCCCTGTTTATTTGTCTGCCCTTTTTTAATGTGCCAGATTCTTGGTCATGTGGCTGTTTATCATCGGATCCGGCCCCCTCACCATCCTTTTCTGTCCTCTGTTCCTGACTATAACTATAACTATAACCTGGAGATTCCCTCTCATCAGACTCTCCCTTAAGAGAAGTCTGTGTCCGATCCAGCTGCTCCTCTGCAGCAGTCGGCTTTCCCCCATCCTCTAGTTTAAAAACTGCTCTACAACCTTTTTAATGTTTAGCGCCAGCAGTCTGGTTCCCTTTTGGTTTAGGTGGAGCCCATCCCTCCTGTATAGGCTCCCCCTATCCCAAAAGTTTCCCCAGTTGCTAATGAACGTAAACCCCTCCTCTCTACACCATCGTCTCATCCACGCATTGAGACTCTGAATCTCTGCCTGCCTACCTGGCCCTGCGCGTGGAACTGGGAGCATTTCTGAGAATGCCACCATAGAAGTCCTGGATCTCAATCTCTTTCCTAGTAGCCTAAATTTTGCTTCCAGGACATCTCTCCTACCCTTCCCTAAGTCATTGGTACCTACATGTACCACGACCACCGGCTCCTCCCCAGCACTACACATAAGTCTGTCTAGATGCCTCGAGAGGTCCGCAACCTTCGCACCAGGCAGGCAAGTCACCATACGGTTCTCCCGGTCATCACAAACCCAGCTATCTATGTTTCTAATGATCGAATCTCCCATTACTAACACCTGCCTTTTCCTAGCAACTGGAGTTCCCTCCCCCGGAGAGGCAACCTCCGTGCGAGAGGCAGCCTCAGCATCATCTGGAAGGAGGGTCCCAACTATGGGAAGGTTCCCCTCTGCTCCCGCTGACTGCTCTGCTTCCCTTGGGCATTCTTCCTCCTCAACAGCACAGAGGCTGTCTGAGCGGAGGTGGGACAATTCTACAGTGTCCCTGAAAGCCTCGTCGACAAACCTCTCTGCCTCTCTCAGCTCCTCCAGTTCCGCCACCCTGGCCTCCAAAGCCCGCACGCGGTCTCTGAGGGTCAGGAGCTCCTTGCACCGAATGCAAACATACGACACCCGCCCACAAGGCAGGTACTCATACATTCCGCACCCGGCGCAATAAACTGGATAGCCCCCATTCTGCTGCTGGGCTTCTGCCTGCATTGTCTCCTAGTTAATGAAGGGTGGTTGAAAGAAAGGGGTTTTAGAGTATGGTTTTGAAGTATAGGTTATATGGGGACAGGGGACCAAGGAGGACCTATGGGGCCCCGCCCTCCCTTGAAACTCCCTTCTAAACTCCCTTGCAAAACTCCTTGCTGTTCTGTGCCAGCTATAGTGGCTCTCAACACTCAATTGAAGGGGACAAATAAGCAGGCTGGTAGCAGGGCCTGACTGGGGGGAAGATATCAGCGTCTTAAGGGCCTAACTGGCTCCTACTAGTTCAGTTGACTGCCTGTTCTCCTCAAGTGGCTTCAGGGAAGCAGGAGGAAACAGGAAGCTCCCTGAGAAGCTGGTGTTAATCAGTCCAGGCTCCTGTGGGGGTTGGAAAGGTACATAAGAGGCTCCTCCTCCTCCTCTCTCTCCCTGCAGCTCCTGCTGCTTTCAGTTGTTCCCTCTCACCTTCTCTCCTGCCTGCCTGTTATATCTCTTGTGCCCTCCTTCTTCCAGTACAGCACTCCACCATCTCGAGCAGAGAGAATACATGTGCAGCAGCAGCAGACGCAATTTTCTATACTCTGGGTCCTAGTGGTGAACCCCTCCCACCTCAGTTCGCCTCATGGTAAGGCCAGCCCTGGCATGGCCTGCAATACCCCAGTCATTGGTAAGGAAAAAGATCTGATTCTGGAGAGGGAGTGTGATTGTACAGCAGGAGGAAAGTCATTTCAGTGAATTCTCCTTCCCCACCAATTATTCCCTAGTTTGATTCTGCAGTTTCTTGAAGCATAGCTGTGTTTTTAATTCTCTCTGCTTCTGGAATGGCCTTTCTGTGCTCTGGATAGGACAGCCTGGTTTGCCGCCTCTACTGTCTTGTGTGACTTAGAAACTTACGTATAATTTTTGCTAAATGAGCTCCTGAAATTTTGTCAAATAAAATAGAAAAACTGCTACTTTTTAACAAGAATCAAGAAAAAATGAATATGTTGTCATTGGAACTATTGTAGGAAGATCTGGAAGTGACCTATATAGCTTGCCTGTCATTTTCTATTATTTATATGTGTTTTTTAACACATTTACACTTCTATTATTTGGAGCAGCCCACTGAAACTCAATGGAGGAAAGCCCAGTGGCAGAGAAATCTTTTTTGTCCTTTTTTTTTTTTTTTTAAATTGTCATTTACCGTACTTGTTTTCATTATTCAGGAAATGTTTGGCAGTAAGCCTAAATAATAACTGAACCTGAACCTTTTAATATTGGATTCACACCCCTGGAAAGGCAGCAGCAGCTACAAATACTGTACTGGGAGCCTCTGTTAGGAATGTGCTAGGCTTCGCTGATTTGGATGACTTAATGTTTGCTCTCTACACACGTGCACATCATACATAATCTGAAAGTTTATTATGTCTACTTTAATACAAGGTATTAGGTGGGGCTGTGAAGTGGTGCCATTACTATAGAAACAGGATTAAACAATGACATTGTGAACACATTAAAATGACCTCTTTGAACTGTATCTGTTAGTTTCTGTTAGTTTAATGGATCACATAATTATTTCATGACACAAAATTGTATTTGGGGGCCTCAGAGCAGCACAATAAAGGGTAAAACAAAATATTATAATAAATTTGTTCAGGTATCATTGAAATCTAACAGTGCTAGTTGACATTCCTAGTCAACATACTTACTCTTGTTCATGATTATGATCTCTTTCAAGGGTGTGTAAGTTACTATAGTCTTCATTGCCTTGGCATGCATGAAGTTCTGTGTAGGAAAGATTGTTCTGACACAGCTGATTTTTTTTCTCAAGCATTAATTCATGATGAGTTGATTCTGGGTGTGTTCTAGGTTTTTGAAATATTGCATACTGTATAAAAGACTTTGCCTGGGAGTAAATGACTTTTCTTTCCCACAGTTCAGTGATATCTCTTGTGATGCTGGACTGACTGCAGACCGTTTTTGAAATACCACTCTAGCCATTGGATAGAATGTATTTTTTCCACCAGTGGTCTCTATGTTGCTGTCTATATTATATTCATCTGCATGGATGGGATTTCCACCAGCATGAAGTGGTACAGTTCCATTTGGAATGAACAAATCTTCCTAAAGTCTTTCTACTTCAGTATTTGCAGCATGAGTGATGAACCACCTCAGCTCTTCATACTACCCTTTATCCATAAATATCAACTAAATTATGAGGTCCAAACTGATGTTGTAGCTGTGCAGCAAAACTAATGTGCAGTGGTGTGATACTTTTGGAACTTCTAAATACTATCCACTGCACAGTTGAAAAGCACCAAGTTACTCATTGCTGACTGAATGACATGCCTCATTATTTGTCAGCCAAAGGACAAACTCCTGTACCAGTTGGGGCACAACGGTAGTTGACCTCTGTAAACTGTCACCACCTGACTTTCGGTAATATTCTGAGGCTTTCATGTTGACTATTTCAGACTGAAGGATTGAAGCAGCATTACACAAAAGCACTTGTTCATTTGAAAGCTGTTCATCAGGTTCACTCACCAGAAGAACGGTCACAAACGTATTTCTTAAATTCGTACTTCAGATTACTAGCATCTTGGATAGCATCAGCTGCATGTTATTGCACTTGTATAGAAAAATGGTAGACTTGCCTTGTCCATGCTGTTTATGGAATGAAATTTGAGAATTGTAATGTTTTTCTTATTTTACCTATAATTTTCCATCAGAAAATCTTTCAGTTTCTACATCTGAGAGAAGGAGGACTTCATATCTTCTCTAACTTAGATAGCAGAAGAACCTTCTTGTGCATAAGATCACTGTCTATCTCTTCAGCGTGCTTTCAGTCATGTGGGAAGAAAGGCATGTAGAATGATAAACTGCATGCTTAGCAATCATGTCTTCCACAGTTATTCTGTGCAATCTGTCATCTTTTCTTTGATGGGTTTCTTCTCTTAGGTTGGTTGCTCTTTTAGATGTTTCTGATTTTAAGAAGTTTCTTCTCTTGTATCTTTTTCCTTAAGCAAATAATGTAAAGGACCAGTCAGTGAAGGAAATGCTTGCTCTGGTGGCTATAGAAGCAGGTGAACATGATATTCTCTGATCAGGTTCAGAGTCTGTTTTATTTCCTGGGTTCAGTAGAATTCTGACATGGGCAGATTTGACTTGCTTGTACATTTTTCAAAGCCACCCTTGAGATAGAGCAGGGGTGGCCAAACTTTTTGGCCTGAGGGCCACATCTACTTCTAGGCGGGCTAGAGAGGGCCCGGGATAGGGGTGGGGTGGAATGGGGGATTGGCTACCATACTTCAGCCATGCCTAGCTGGAGGCCTGATGAAAGGCTCCTATGGGCTGCATCCAGCCCTCGAACTGTAGTTTGCCCATTTCTGAGATAGATTATTGGGGGCAGATCATCTAAACAAGAAAACTCGTCTAGTAGCTGCCAACAGAATTCATCTCTCTTGGCTTCTGCAGCAAACATCACAGAATTGTGTCTACCACTGGTGACTTTTTGTCAATTTTTGGATGTTTCAAAAAAAATTCTTTACAAATAACACATTTTTTTTCCAAGGTTTGTGATGAGCTTTTTTCTTTTTGATACAAGCTTTAAGGGACTTGTATCTTCCATGTTTACATATTCTGTGACTTCCCTGTAGAGGTAAAATTCCTAAAGTACTTTGCTTACATTATCACCACAAATATCATTTTTCATTTTGTACAAGTATACAAACTCGTACTAATTAGTTATAAATTAGATATATAGGTTAGAACAAAAATTTGTAGTTTTGTTTAGTATCTAAATATACCTCATCTAAATGTACATAAAATAAGCTTTCAAATGGTACATATGGGTCTATGTAGCATGTATTAAACTTGCCATATGCCTGTGTGTAACAGAGAGCTCGGAGAAAGGGAAACACACTGAATTCCTCCCTAACCCCTCTCCTTTTTCTTCAGGATAGCATCTTTCTGTTGATAACTAATGTAGTTAGTTCTGTACTGAAATGGTAAAGGTCTGTGCTGACTCTGTTGGTTATGCATTATTGCAGTGCTGATCCTGTTGATGATGCATAGTTGGGGAAAGCTGGTAGTTGTACATAATAGAAATTATTTTCCTTTTAAAAGAGAAAAAGTGTGTGAAATTCTGTAGAAAAATTATGTTGAGTATTGTTTAGGAAGTTTCAAAGTTAAATATTTGAAATGATAGATGAGGTTACCTGTGCAAGGGTGACTTATGCCCCCGGGTGTCTAAGTATTATAGTATAGTCTTTATTATATGATTATATTATTGTTTTCCAAAAGACTCCTGCCTTTTTTAGTTCACTAGCTGGCAGAATTAAAATTCCACAAGCATCCTTACATCTGGCATCTCCTAACTGTAAATGCTTGATTTAGCAACCTAAATGCATTTTAGATTTTTTTGAATGTAATAAATTATATATGGTAGGTCAAACATAAGATTTTATTTCAATAACTATCGAGGCTAATACATTTTTCTGTAATATATTTGCGTTAAGCAACTTTCCCACTTAAGGCACCTCTAAGAATTTTAATAAGCAAGGTGACTAGATGCTGATTGCTCAGAAGTTTTTTGGAAACCTGATACCCATTATACTCTCAGTAATTGCTGGCACATAGCTTTGGACATTAAAATCTGTTTTTAATTGAGAAGGTATATGTTGGCTAAGATATTGGGATAGCCTACTCATTTTGAAAAACTGTCTTGGGATCTTTAACTTCCATCTGGATGCTCTCCAGTGATGGATAGAAAGGACCATAGCTGCTCACTTTCCTGTAACGTTTAAATTTCCTCCAGTTTCCATAATTTAATTAAATTGCCATCACTGTTCATTTTTTCTGACATTATATGCTGAATATAATGTTTTGTAATAAAAAATTTGAAAAAAATTGCACTGAAAATGAATGGAATATTCATAAAACATAAATGTATTTTGCTGTTGCTTATTTTTGTTTTAGATTTAATCTGTTTTTCAGATGACACTATTTTCAAAAAGCATTGTAGATTAAATATCAATACATTGTAACTGTTTTTCTATAAAGGTATTGTATTTTAATGCTGTATAATGTTTAACTATTTCATATAAAAGAATTTTAAGTAAGCACAAATAGTTATGATTGTACTTAGTGTCAAAGTTTTTGTTCTGAAACTCTTACGACCATATACCTAATACCCATACTATTATTTTATATCTGTGGTTTTCAACATTTTTTCATTTGAAGACCCCTAAACATTTTTGAATGGTGGTGCAGGTCCCTTTGGAATAGATATAGTGTGTGGACCGTTAGTGGTCTACGAATCACAGGTTTAAAACTACTATTCTATGCTAACGACAACTTTTTGCAGTCCCTGTAGACATAATGTGTGGACTCCAGTTGAAAACCAGGATTTTATACAATTGAAATATTTTTTTTAATAAGTTGGTTTAATATTTGTTTTCATCTCTAAATATTTTCCTCATGCTGCTGCTTCTGTACTACATTACTCACTACAGCCCAGCCTCTGTAGTACGTGAAGGGGGCATGAAGGTTGCTTCACAAACGTTTTCCAGAAATGAGCACAGATTCAAAAGTTTTGATTGCACACCTGTAAAAGCTTACTGAAAATCTTTGCTAAGCAGGGGTTTTTATTAAAACCCAGATTTCTTGTTCTTGCACATAATCACAAATCTACAAAGCAATGGACATTTTCAGAACATTAACAATGTCAATGAAGAAGTGTTCTACTGATTTATAGTTCATAGGAATTGCCATACCAGATTATAACTGTTGTCACGAGATAAAATTATGCAATTACTATGTGACTAAAGAAATGTGGTGTCATATGAGGTACCGAAAAGATCAGAAATAAGATTAGACAGTCCCAAAGCTTGTTGGTATTTAATCAATAAGCTAATTAGAACCCGCAAAGGCAATGCGAAAGAGAAAATTTGAGCCAAAACAATATTTTTCTATACCTAGGAAAGTTGACCAAGATTTTCAGAAGTTACTAGTTATTGTGGAAACCTCAGGTTTTGGGTGACCAACTTCTGAAACGCTAGGGAAGTATATTTTCATAAAATGCTGAGTATCCACCCTCTGAAAATCAGGCCTACTTAAGTTGGGCATCCAAAAATTGACATTCTCAAAATCAGTGCTCATTTTTTAAAATCTTGATTATTAATCTTTTATCTACTGAATAAGTAGCATTTGCATTTTTTCTCCAAAGCATCCAAGTATAACTACTTTGCATTAAATAGCAATATGCTACCTATGTATAAAAATGAAGCATTAAATATTGGTATTTTGCATAAAATAATATATTGTGGGTGCTTTAGAAGTATGTAAGATAGATATATTATTATGTAGAATAATAGTGAATTGTGTAAATAGAATTCCAAAGGGGTAGCCGTGTTAGTCTATTGTAGAAAAACAACAGAGTCCTGTGGCACTTTTAAAGACTAACAGATTTATTTATCGCATGAGCTTTTGTGGGAGAAAATCCCACTTCGTCAGACGCTTTGAAGATAGGAAAGTTACAGAGTGGGAGGAAATTAAATGCAGGGGAGTATATGACATATCATCAGGTCAGGCTGTAACAGCAAATCAAAATAGGTGTTAGGATTCAAAACACTGGGGAACAGCACATAGAGGAGGGGGAGGTCAAATTTGATTTGCTGTTACAGCCTGACCTGATGCTATGTCATACACTCCCCTGCATTTAATTTCCTCCCACTCTGTAACTTTCCTATCTTCAAAGCGTCTGACGAAGTGGGATTTTCTCCCACGAAAGCTCATGCGATAAATAAATCTGTTAGTCTTTAAAAGTGCCACAGGACTCTGTTGTCTTTGTGTAAATAGTTCCATCTGTATAATACTATGCTTAGATCAACATACTTTGCAAAATACATTACATTGATGTTGTATTCTTAGCTGCAAATATTTCCATAAAAAACAGGTTTTAAAAAAAAACAACTCTGTAATTTCAGACACAGGTACAATAATACATTAGAATATTTTATTTACAAGCAACATAGTAATTTGTCTAAGAAATTTGTTAGAGAATTTCCAATCCTGATTTAAAGAGCTCAAGTGATAGAGAATCCACCATAGCCAAAGGTAAGTTGTTTCAATGGTTAATTACCCTTGCTGGCAGGGGGGAAAGAGGGAGGGAGTCTTATTTCTAGATTGAATCTATCCAGCTTTAGCTTCCAACCAGTGGAACCATCTGTCTATTGATTAAAAAGCCTGCTATTAGCAATCTAAAATATTCTTCAAATCTAACTACATATAGATAATGATCAAGTTGCCTTTTAACCTACAGTTTGTAAGTCCTCTTCCCCCTTTGTTTTATTTCTAAGAGTAAACTACTTGTAAAGTACAAGGATATTGTTAAAATACTGAGAAGCAAAATAATAATTGGATTTGAGAAACATTAGGATTGGCTTTAAATACTAAAATAATGAAAGAAAACTCATGAATGTTTTATAAATATGTATTATCCATCACTTAAACTAGTCCCTTGGTAGTTGTATTTGATGAAGCATTATGCTGCAATTGCTGTTAAAGTTCAGTGACAGGCAGTATAAGAAGAATGTGGGGAACCAGCCCTTTTGAATAGTACTCTTGTTTTCTGTTGGTCCATACTTTACTCAGATTTACATATAGATTTTGGGAGAGAGCAATGCCCCTAATTTGTGGAAATAGTCCTAGCCATAAGTGGTTAATGCATTTTTCTATATGCTGGCATCTTACCCCCCTGAACTGCACATGAATTATGTATACTGAAATTTTGCGTATTAATATAATTGTATTAATGTCTGATTCAGTTTCCAGTGAACTGATAGCAGTCACTCATATTCGTTGAGAAGGGCATATAAATTCTCTCTTCCTTAATCCTTATACCACCTTGTACCAGTGTTTTCAACTTTTTTTCCGTCATGACACACCTGACAGATGATATTCCCCTGCGTGACACACTACAATCTGTCAGTGGCGGTGGTGGTTGGGCTGGAAGTGCTTGGGAAGCTGCAGCACTCTGGAGGATGTTCGGGGGGGCAGAGTCAAGCCAGTGCAGGCTGGTGTGCTGGTGGTCTGGCTCGATGGGGCCAGGTTTATTTTTGTGTGGCAGGCGGTGCCCACCTCAGCCCAGGATCCTTGGGTTGCAGCCCCTACGTCCCTTTACTCACTGGCTCCTGCCTATGTTATGCAGCAGGAGTGGACTGTTGAGGGTAGCAGAGAGTGTCGGGCAGCAGGAGCTCCAAGCTGAGCTGCCAATTTTCCGTGACACATTTCCCGGCTCTTCGCAACCTGACACAGTGGTTGAGAACCGCTGCCTCATACAATGTCCTTTTCCTTGGCCTTCATGTCAGGAGCAAATAAAGGATTCCAATTGTGTGCACTTATTCTATGATCTGGGAACTGAAAATTAATAAATGCAAAGTTAGAAAAAAATACTATTATTTGCAAAACATTTTAAATTGTTAAATTATGCTTTAAATATATGTATTAATATGGTTAATTCATTAACATTTCCTAACATATTTTCATGTTCAAAATGTATTGAAAAATAGTTAATACCTATTTAGTAAATGTTTGATTATAGACTCACTAAGTTACATTCTTAAAGATGCATTATAATCTATCAATTATATTGAAATATCTTTATTTTAATTAGTTTTTCTGAAGACTATCTGCTGGCAGTGAAAAAATAGAACTTTTGATTGATGGGCCAAATTGAGAGACAAACTTTAATACAGTTGAATGTTCTAAAAACAAATATATAATTTAAATGGATGGTTAATATATTATAATACTTGATTTTTAGGCAATGTGATACTTACTTGAATTAAGACAGTAATAAGTGAAAGAAATTATTTTTAATTCACTAGCCAAGAGTTAAGTTCTTGTGAAAATAAGTGTTAGTTAATAATGCTGCTTTATTTTCCGATGGTTACAAAACATGTCATAAGTAAGCCTAATCAGCCTGTGAAAGGGATGACTTAACACAACTGTTGATGCACATGGAGTGAAACATCTTTATCAAGTTAATATAAGAAGCAGTCATGCCCTACTTGAATTACTCATTTATAATAGCTGAACAGCACCCTGCATGTGGACTTTGAAATCCTGGGAAAATAAGATACATGCATATCTAAGGGCTTTACTTTAGAGCAGCTGGAAAATGTTGAAGTTAGTTGTCAGCTACTAGCTATTGTCTACATTTTTGGTCTTCAAGGAAATGTGATCAGTTTAATTACTGACCAGCTTCACTAATACTTGGTCCTGGATTCATGAAAACTCTGGAATTTATAGTTTCAAGAGTCAGTTGGCCACATAGGATCCAAATTACAAAACGACCATGTACTTTTCTCACATTTTAATGCACAATATAAAATGACATACCTTTAAATATGTGTATATAATAATTACATAAGTTTTCTATATTTACAATATCATATATGTTCACCACAGCATAAAAGAATCAAACAACAATCCTCTGGGTTTGTAGGTGAAAAGAGAGCAGCGTAAGGCATAAATGTAGCAGTGGTGATTTCAAAGAGCATTATCTGTCTGTTTGGTAAGGGCTTGTTTCTAATCTCTTTGGCAGAATGCATATCTCTTAAAGCTAGGAATATTTCTTTATATTATGAGGGCGGCACAACTTGCAACACTCAGTGTATTACTCTGTTTTAATAGATAACTTTTTTTCGATCTGTCTATCGGTAGGGTTTTTGTATCCAAGCTCCTTGCAAACATAGTTGTTTAACTGATATCTTGCCTAAGCCACCCAATATAGACCTTTTTTTTGCTTGTGTTTTTGTCTGCTGTATAGCTTGATTGAGGTGTATAATCAAAAATAAACTTTCTACTAGTCTTTTCTTCAAGTGGACAAATTAGAAAGAGTCCAGCAGAGGGCAACAAAAATGATTGGTGGGCTGAGGCACATGACTTATGATGAGAGACTGAAAGAACTAGGTTTATTTAGTCTGCAGAAGAGAAGACTAAGAGAGGATATGATAGCAACCTTCAACTACTTCAAGAGGTGCTCCAAAGAGGAGAGAGCTAGGCTATTCTCAGTGGTGACAGAAGACAGAAAAAGGAGCAATGGTTTCAAATTGCAGCTGGGGAAGTCTAGGTTGGCTATTAGGAGAAACTTTCTAACTAAGAGGGTGCTGAAGCACTGGAATGGGCTACCTAGAGAGGTGGTGGAATCTCTGTCTTTGGAAGCATTTAAGGCCCGGTTAGACAAAACCTTGGCAGGGATGATTTAGTGGGACTGGTCTTGCTTTTAGCAGGGGGTTGGATTAGATGATGTCATGAAGTCTCTTCCAGCCCTATGATTCTAAGTGGCTAGACCGTATGTGTATTCCAAATATGGGTTTGTATGCATGCTATGTGCCTGAGTTTGGAAATTCTGAAAGAAGAAATTATGGTGGTTCCCCCCCCCCCCCCACACATGATCATTCTCCTTATGCTCCAGACTGTAGACAGAAGAGGCAGACTGGGATGATGCCTCTCCACTACTTTCTTACTATGGCATGGCCTGCATCAGAATCCCTGTCTCCAGAGTTCTCCAGCTTTTATCTTTGATCACCTGGAAATAGATGATATAAATATTTTTTAAAATAGAATTTTTAGAGTTTTTATAGTATAATTGTATTGCTAATTCTTTCCCTATAAGACTCTCTCTCTCCCTCCGATCTGAGACTATATCCAGAGTCTCGGGGTTCAAGAACTGTGCCTCCTGCCCTCGCTCCTTCTCCATGAGTGATGGTAAACAACACTGTCTCTACTGCTTGAGTGAAATACATGTTGTTGCAAAGTGCAGCGTCTGTTGGTCATTTCCACTGCTAATATGCAAGGCTCATGAGCTTCAGTTAAGGAAACACCTTCTGGAGAAGGATCTGAGGTCTCATTTGGATCTGGGCTAGGGAGACCCACCCTGTATGTTGACCCAGTCAGAAGATCAGAACCCTTCAAAAAACAAACCTAAAAACAGAGTCTACAACTTCTAAGTCCAATAACTCTTCTTCCTAGGCTTTCCATGAGAGTACACATTCTCATAGTTGAAAGGACAGATCATCATCCAGATCTGCCTATGAAAGATGAGATCCATCTTTGATCCTGCCGAGGTCAAGCTGCATGCACATCTTTTGGCTCCAAGATCATGAAAGCCCCCTGAGACTAGGGGATAAAGTACACTGTAAGAAGGTTCCATCATTCCTGTGGCTCTAAACTATAACTTCCCATGACATGTCAGAACCATTGTTAAAACACCCTGAATATAGGGTTATATGGAAATGTACATTACATTGGAGGTTCTAGTCCTCCCTTACCCTCAGTTTCTTCTCTCCTTCCTGGTCCTCTTGAGGGTCACTGCCACACTGGTGGATGAAATTACCTTGGTAACACAAGAACCATCCCCTTCCAACTTTTGGGCAGGAGAATCAACATTTTGGTACCATTGGTTGCACCAATGGTGAGAGAGCAGTTCTCAGATTTGGATGAGTCAGACATCTCATCCTGTCCATCATCTCATTGTAGAGTGCTGAGCCCTGACAGACAGTTGAGATCTGGATTCTGTCCTCCCAGATATGACTTCCCCAAGGATGTTGGTACTCTGTGAAGGGGACTTTCACCCCCATTCTGGCTCATTGATCTATTGGCATACGAAGAAGAGGTGGACATCGATATAGATCTGCAGATACCAGTGGGAACCTCATCCTCTTCTCCAGGTGGAATTCCTCCCCATTTCCACCAGATGACCATAGGCAGTATCAGAACTACTTCAAAACCAATGACCTCCAGATATCACTAGAGGAGATCTAGAATGCTCAACGCTTGCCCCTAGATAGACTGATATCCAAGCAAGGTATTACATTCAATGAAGCCACCATTGAACCAGCCAGATGGCACACTTCAGGCACCCCCACACCTAAAAAGACTGAGCGGGATTTCAGCATCCCAAGACAATTCTGTTTGACAATGTCTTGAAAAGGTTGGACCTCTTGGGAAGCAAATTCTTTTCTTTTGTGAGGCTGCAGTTCTGTATAGCCAACTATCATGCCTTGGTAGCCAAATATTATTTTAACAATTACTTCAGAGTGGCTGATTTTAAGGACAAGTTTCCCCCTGATAACAGCCCAATTTCAGTCTTTCATAGAGGAGAGTAGGTTAGTGACAAAGACATCCCTTCAAGCTACAGTGGATGCAATAGTGCATCCAGAGTCTTGGCCACTGGCATAGTGATGAGGCTTGAGTCTTGGCCTCACTCTGTGGAGTTCCCTAATGAGTTTCAGAACATGGTACAGGACCTCATAAACTACGGACAGTAAGGTCAGAAGGGACCATTATGATCATCTAGTCTGAATGACCTGCCTTTCAACAAGGGAAATGTTTTACAGTTCGAAAATACATGAGTTCTTTGACTCATTGAAAGACTTGAGGTTGACTCTATGCTTGTTGGGACTTTCTGCTCCAGACTCAAGTAGCAACCAAAAGGCAGGTGTATAGGCTATCCCCTCCAGAGACATTTGACCACCAATGTCCAGCTGAACCCCTGTGTAGATGTCAAAGGACTCATTCATAGGTCTTGATATTCAGCCTACTTTGCTACTATGACCTCTGCTCATTCCCAGCCACCTGCTAAGGTCTAATTTTGGTACTTAGTTGAGATCTGCCCACCTCTTTTGATGTCACCCACCTTTATCCCCCTTATTTTTCTGGTCTATGTTTCATTTTTCTACCACATCTGGGGCTTTTGCAACAGATAGTTGGGTCTTAGAAATAATCCCTCAAGAATACTCCATAGAGTTTCTTTCCATCCTTCCTCTCAAACCCCCTTCCCAGTTCTCCTTGAGTGGTCACTCTCATAAGGTGAGTCTTCCACAGGTGATGGACTTCCTCTTCCAAAGAGGGGCAATAGAATGAGTGCCATCTCAGCATCAAGGGAGAGGATCCTGTTACTGTTAGTTCTTAGTCACCAGAAAGGAAAGAGAGTGTAGACTCATTCTGGACCTTCAACAACTGAATTTGGAAGTCAAAATTCAGGATGGTTCCCCTGGTATTGATACCTCTTCCCTACAGGAAGAGATATCAATGATGGCTCTCAACAGTAAGGATGCTTATTTCCGTATACATATTCATCTGTCTCAGAGAAAGTTTCTTTGTTTTTTAGTGAGTAAAGAACATTTCCAGTTCAGAATCTTTCTGTTTGGACTAGCAGTAGCATCCAGAATATTCACAGCTTCTCCTTGGTGGTAAAAGCCCAAATCAGTGCTGCTCAATTTTCCCATATCTTGATGATTGGCTCCTAATAGGTTGCTCTAGTCACGAGGTCAGATTGGCAACTTTATTTCTGCTCCATCTTCTAGCAGCTGTGGGTGTCTATGTGAACAAATAAAAATCAATTTTAATTTACAAGACAATAAACTTTATTGGAGCAACACTGAACTTCATTACAGCAAGAACTTTCCTTCCCACATAAAGATTTTAGTTAATGAGTAATCTGATAGCATGGATTACTTGCAGACCAATGACTATGATCAAGGTGTGCCTTTCTCTCCTAAGCCATATGACCTTATGCACTTACATGATTCCAGTTTTCAGAATTCATCTATAGTGCCTACAGGCCTGACTTGGGTTGGCCTACTCACCAAACAACACCAGAGTGACATGCAATCTGCTTGGTCATCACTTGTGTAACTTGGTGTCAAACCTGGACTGAGCAAGATTTACCATCCCTTTCAGCATTACCGCTCCTAGTGCCACCACCTCAACAGATGTATCCTTTATGGGTGAGGTGTTCACATGAACAATCACATTATACAAGGTACCTTGACTCCATGAGAAGCCAGACTGCATGTCACTCTACTGGAAATGAGGACAGTCAGCCTGTCACACATGGATTTTTCTGTAGCTCATTCATTTTCTCCATAACCAAGTAACATTAGACAGCATCACCAGAGTCTCTTACATAAACAAACCATGCAGACATATGTCTTTTACCCTGCCTGGAAGCAGTCAGGCTTTGGAATGGATGCATTTGAAACTGCATCACTATCCAAGCTGGGTGCCTTCCAGGTGCTCAAAACTCTTTAGCAAACAACTTAAGCAGATGTTTCTCTGCAGACCACAAGTTGGTGGTACACAGATATAGTCACTCAGTGGGGAACACTTCAGTTGGTTCTCTTCACATTCCAAACTAACAAAGGTTCCCTTGTGCTGCTCCAGAGGAGTTGTGGATCACAGCTTCCAGGGCAATGCTTTCCTGTTGTCATGGATGAATAAACTCAGCTATGCCTTTCCTCCTATTTCCCTGTTGCTACAGGTCTTGAGATAAATCTGTTATGGCAGAGTGAGAGTCATTCTTCTAGAACCCAACTGGTCCAGGCAATTTTGGTTCCCACCGTCCCTGAGAATGTCAGTCTCTCCTCCAATCAGTATCTAACCTTTCCTGGATCTCTTTACACAGGAAGAGGGCAGATTCAGACATTGCCAATCCAGATCTATTCCACTTAAAGATCTAGTGTTAGGATGGACATTGGAACTAGAATATACTTTCTCAGCAGCCATGCAAGCTGTTCTTACTCAAACTAGGAATGACTTTACTAAAACCTTCTTCCTAGTTAGGCTGAGACATTTCTTTGGGTTTTGCGTTAGCAGCCTTCTCCAATTTCTGCATGTATCCTAATCATTTTAGGTTACATCCTGTTTTTAATAAAGCTCATGTCTTTCCATTAGCTCACTGCAGGTCAATCTTGCCGTGATCAGTGTCTTCTTTCCTCCAGTACACAGGCCATCTGAACTCACCCTACAACAGTAAGATGGAAGGACTGGTCAGGACTTTTCCTTCAGTCATCAAACCTTCACTTCAGTGAGACCTCAATCAGCACTTATTAGTCCTCCATTTGAACCTTTGCCAACATGCTCCACGCTGAAGTCTGTTTTTGTAGTTTCTTTGTTGAAGGATGGAAGCTTTCAGGTCAGCTACTGAGTGTCCATATACTAATGTGGTATATGCTATCATGTGCCAGCTATGCCCCTCTGTCATGTACATTGGCCAAACCAGACTGTCCTTGCGCAAAAGGATAAATGGACACAAATCCGACATCAAAAAAGGCAACATCCATAAACCTGTAGGAGAACACTTCAACCTCCATGGACACTCAGTAGCTGACCTGAAAGTTGCCATACTTCAACAAAGAAACTACAAAAACAGACTTTAGCGTGAAACTGCAGAGCTGGAGCTGATTTGCAAGCTTGACACAATCAGACTGGGGACTTGGAATGCTTAGCTCATTACAAAAAGTGATTGTTCTGTTCACACATTTATCAACTGGTGTGAATAGGCCCCATCTGCTCTTTGAATTGACTTTGTTAACGCTTGCCCTCCTCCATCCTGGCATGTGTATATCTACACCTCTCCACTGTGATTTCTACTTCATGCATCTGACGAAGTGGGTTATAGCCCACAGAAGCTTATGCCGAAGAAAATCTGTTAGTCTATAAGGTGTCACAGGACTCTCGTTGTTTTTGCTGTACGCAGACTAACACGGCTACACCTCTGGAAACTAAAACAGTGTGTTTCTAAGTTTTTTTAAAAGTCCACTCAGTTAACAAAATTTGGTGCATCTTCTCCACAGTTGCGGGAGGGAGGGTGAACCTGGATGATAAACTTAACTGGTGAGATTTCTGACAAGGGCAGGACAGGGCAAATTCAGACTGCAGGGCAGATTGAACTCGGGTGGACCGGTCGGGGCTAGTGAGATGCATGAGTGGCTCTGAGAGCATTCATGCAATCTAGCTGGGCACAGGACTTCACCTACTGTTTGGCTTAGTGATGACAGCATCTTGAAGAGTATGCTGCTTGCCACTGGCAAAATAGTGTGGGAGCCAGCTATGTACACACGATCAGATTAAAGTGCAACATGGCAATCGCGCTATAAAGAACACGTGACCTTTACTGCGGGATAGCGCGTACACACGTCGCTCCTTGCAACGCAACAGAATTCTTTGCAATATCGCGGTGTAGCGCAATGAATTCTGGGCACCTATCCCACAGTTCAATTTTCTCTCAATCGGCGCTTGGAATCATGGGATGAAGGAAAGGAACGCAAAGCGCCACGGGTAAACTCTCAGTTTCCCGTGGTGCACTGTATTCCCCTTGCGTCTTCCTCGTTGCCAATAGCAACTCGCGCCTATTTTCAAGAGTGCAGTGACACACCGCACCACTTGCGAGCAATCACAACAGCGACAGCATGGATCCTACTCTAATCTCCACTGTCGCCTTCAGCATTCTAAATACATCTCGGCTGGTTGCTCAGTACGCAATGAGCTCTGAGTCAGACGAGGACGCTGAGGAGCAGGGGCTGATCGATGCCATGCAGAGCAACAGCACCACGTTGCTCAGCTCCTTCACCGATCATCTGCACACGGTGCAACACCGTTTCTGGTCGCGAGAGACGAGCACCGAGTGGTGGGATCGCATTGTTATGCAGCTGTGGGATGACGAGCAGTGGGTACAGAACTTTTGAATGCGGAAAGCAACCTTTCTGGAACTGTGTTCAGAGTTGGCCCCTGCCCTGCGACGTAAAGACACCAACATGAGGTCAGCCCTAACCGTGGAGAAGCGTGTTGCAATTGCTGTCTGGAAGATGGCGACTCCTGACTGCTACCGGTCGGTTGCAAACCAGTTTGGAGTCAGGAGGTCCACCGTAGGATTAGCCCTCTCACAAGTGTGCCAAGCCATCAATCGCGTTCCGCTACGGAGGATGGTGACGTTGGGCAATGTTCGTGAGATTGTGGACGGCTTTGCTGCCATGGCCCATGACCCAGCATACCCACTGATGCCATGGCTCATGAAGCCGTACACCGGTAACCTAGATCGCAGCAAGGAGCGGTTCAATTATAGATTGAGCCGCTGCAGAATGACTGTGGAGTGTGCCTTCGGCCGTTTAAAAGGGCGCTGGCAATGTTTGTATGGGAGGCTGGACTTGGCGGAGGACAACATCCCTGCTGTGATTGCGTCGTGCTGTGTCTTTCATAACATTTGTGAAAGTAGGGGAGAAAAGTTTTCCCCGGGGTGGGCTATGGAGGCACAGCGCCTCGAGGAAGCATACGAACAGCCAGCCATTAGGAATATTAGGGGGGCCCAAGGAGAAGCTGCTCACATAAGGGAGGCACTCAGGGACCATTTCAGTGATGCCTTCCCCTAGTTAACTTCCAGGACGCATCAGGTGCACCTTATGAGATTTTCAATGTGTACAAATAAAGCCACTCTTCAAATTATTTGTCACTGTTTTTATTAAAACCTAAAGGGGGAGGAGGGTTACAGGTGAGTGTAGCTGCATGTCTCTAAAAAGTAGCTCTGGGGGGGACTGGATGTTGCAGTGTACCAGGGGGACGGGTGGCCTTCAAAGAAATTCTTTGAAGGACTACGGGGTGTGGGAGGCAGACACGGCTGAACTGTATGGAGTGGAGCCCGTACATTAATCGCCTGGGTCTGGAAAGCAATCATGCTCTTGAGCAGTTCTGTTTGCTCCTTCATGACGCTTATCAGTTCGTCCCTGTGTTTCTGCCTTCTCTGTTGGGATTCCTCTCTCCAGGCTCGATTCTCCCTCGCGGATTCCTGTGCTGTTTTCATCAGGTCCTGAAACATATCCTCCCTGTTTTTTTGAGCACGCCGCCAAATGTTTCTCATGCGGTCAGCTGGGGTAGACACCGGCCTTGTGAAGGTCGAATCTTAAAAAAAATAAAATAATAAAGCTGTTGTTAACACATAGCCTAGATAACCAATGTAACCTTCCAGTAGCACATTCCACTGGAAGGTGCAGGGCAGTCAACATCCTATGTTTCGCTGAAGCGGACAAGGTACGTCCTAATAGAAAGCTTACTGGGGGCTAACATTCTGCACAGGGCACACAGATATAACCCGATATCTCTCTCCTCAGAGTGCCCCTGCCAGCTAGAATATATATCCTACATGCCACCAGTTGCAAGCCAGGACTGTATGCTGCTGCACTGTGTGCTGCCATGGTTCCCAGGGCTGTGGTTTGCAGCTGGCGAGGCAGAGTATCCATCTTTGGGAGCGTAGACACAAACGCTCTCCCATCTAACCTGAGTAGTAGGCTCTGGAGGTACATCGAGGAAACCTTTACTGACCTAAATACAGATGATTTTTTGACAATCACTGCTTGTGTTGATGCACTTCTAATGAATGCAGAGTAAAGAGCATGCACAGCGGGGACTGAGACAGCAAGCACCCCCGCCCCGGACAATGATATTTTAGCAGGAGCCATAGCTGCACGAAAGAGAAACTTACCGGAACCGCCCCCCTCTGCCGCCTCAGAGGACACGCTGCAGTTCATGTCTTGTGTGGATGTCTCAGCGGGGGTGCAGAAGAGCTCCTGGCTACACGCTGTTGCGCTTTCCTCCAGGTCATCCTCCATCTCCTCCTCCTCCTTGATTACGTCCTCATCCTGCTCGGGTCTGGCATTCACTGGATGAGGGGGGAGCCGATGTGTCCACGGGACTCTTTGCAGAGGTTGTGGGGTCCCCACTGAAGATGGCTTTGATCTCCTTATAGTACCTGCATGTAGCAGGCGCTGATCCCGAACGGCGGTTTGCCTCCTTCGCTCGGTGATAGGTTATTCTTAGTTCCTTCACCTTTGATCTGCACTGCACAGTGTCTCTATCATAACCTCTCTCTGACATGGCCCGAGAAATTATGCCAAATGTATCATAATTTCGCCTGCTGCTGCATATCTGCGCCTGCACAGCAGACTCTCCCCAGATGCTGATCAGATCCAGCACCTCTGCCGTGCTCCAAAGGGGTGCACGTCTTCCACGACGGGCCGCCATTGCTACTGAAGATCGGAGCTGCACTCCACTCCACGAGGAAGAGAACAGGAAGTGAAACAGACGAGAAATTCGAAAATCCCGGGCATCTGATCAGGGCGGGGACTGTTTCCTCACGGCCACAGAGCGGATGGGGGGAAGACCAGAGAGGATGACTTTGTAATGCTGGGACACTTCCGGAGCCCATTCATTGCGTGGTAAGCGTACACACGAGTGGAAAAGCGCAACAGCTGCTCCGCGTTAACTGCTACTACCCTCGTCGAGGTGGTTTTTGTATTGCGCTACAACAAGGCAGTTAACGCGCAACAGCCCTATTGCACGTGTGTACGCCGTTATTGGTATCGTGCGGTAATGATTGTTAATGCGCGATAAAGTGATCGTGTGTACAAGGCCACAGTTTGGAGAGTTAGGAGGACACAGCAGTACCCCAGTTTCAGATTTCACCTTGGATGACCTGTCACCATAAGTAACCTCATTTTCCTTCACACAGTGTAGATCAGATCAGTAACTCAGAGATTACCCTCATTGTGTGGCAAAGTGCACTAGAAGAGTGTTGTAAAGTGTGCTAAAGTGCTGCACTCTAACTGCTCCATGTAGACAAGCCTGTAGACTATTTATTTCTTGTGAGTTGGCAGCAATCACAACTCCATAAAGTTTGTTGAGTTCTGTTTTGCATTTGAAACAGTGATTCAGCTTTTTTTGTATAAAAAAGTAGCTTGTTTCCCCCAAATTTACAGTATTTATTCTAAACACAAAATGTTTTTTCTGAGATTTTACAGGTAAATAAATTGATTAGTTTGAGTTAAAATGAATTAAAAGCCATGTCTTCTAAGAAATTTACCATCTCTCAGGTGCTTCTTGTCCTAAATAATCTCAGTAACAAAATAACACAGATACTTCAAACATTCCTTATAGATAAATTAATTTCATTTGAATTAATCAGGTTGTGGTTCAGTCAAATTTTTAACCATTTTTGTATCTAATTATTATGATTACTTGCTTAGAGATAGGGTCATAGGTAACTTTTAAATGGCGCCTCTGTGACTTCAGAGAATACTGATCAAATCATCACCACTTCTGTATATCTAAATTGCAGATACCCATTCTGTTGATTGCAGTTAGTCAGTGGTATGAGGGAGACTGGTCACATGTATTGAGTTGTCACTGCTAGATTTCTTGGCTCAACTATCACTCCTTTATAAAGGTTCCATGGCTGCTTTCTAGCTTCAGCTTTAGTGCTTGAAAGTCTTCTTTGAGAGTGGGATCTCTTTGTTCCTTTAACACTACGTCAGTCTACTCAACACTGCCCTTATAAATTAAAGTTCAGATTCATCTGTATGATTTGACTCCTTTGCACTGCTCTGGTTGTGCAAAATGACCTCACTGCAGCTTAAGTGGGTGGGGGCTGTTGTCTACCTTGTTGGAAAAGGTGTGTGCCCCTGTAAGGGCTAGAGAGCCAGGAGTTGATATTCTGCTACCTCTGCAGACCAGTTTAATGTGGGGATGCTGACTATCCTCCCTAGGTGACTAGAATAAAGGAGGGACTATAAAGGTTCATGTCAGTGCAGGTAAAGCCCTGTTTTACCTGGATCCAGGTAGACCAGTACCCTCTCTTTCACACATGGAAGTGGTGGAATACTAAGTTTTGTCAGGATGTGCTCTGAATATAGTTTCTTGGTAGCACACACGGTCAGTTGAAACAGACACATTTCTCTTCATAAACAATTCTCCGCAGTAATCTCAATGTCTGTTTCATAGATAGGCAAGGACCCACTATACCACAACTATTGTACAGTGTTTGCTACTATAGAAAAGCCTGTCTGTAAAAAATCCATTAATAGTACTGTGTGGAACAAACATCAGTAAAGGTTTCTCTTAATTTGGCTTTTCTAGTATTTCAGGTAGTAAATGGAAACATTTATAACTTTTCAGGTAATATGTCTGTTTTTGAGATTTCCATTTATATGGTATTAATTTTCATATCTACATTATGAGCTCTTTCAAAATATAATATCAAGGGAACTATTTTACAGCAGTACGTGGCATGGCATGGCATAACAGTCTTCTCCTGCTTGCCACCTAATTAGTTGGTTTGGTAGCTCTAATGGTAGAAGTCTGTCCAGACACACTGAGAATTTAAGGTTCAAATTGCTGAAGTTGCATGATTATGAATTGCAGGGGATTCCACAGTTGTATAATATAATTTATTGTGTATATGTGTGTATATAATTTATTTGTACATTTTCTCCTTAACAAAACACTTACCTTACAATCTTAATTCTGCGTTTATGTATATACATTGACTACAGTTTTTAATTCCATGATCACATACTGTTTGTTTCAACTGTTTGTTATAGGGAGGGATATGAAATACTGTGTCAATAAAAATCTGTTTTAAAAATTCTAAAGATATTCAATAATAGATTTTCTGTAAGATATGGAATAATGCATAGGTTACATCATGATGTGGCATAAAGTATTTATTGACATTTATTTTGAATGATTTGTGTCACTATTGCTGTCTCTGCCACTGACAAATAGTGTGATCATCCCAAACCTTTGCAAATAAAAGTGTCATGTTTTCATGTATTCTTCATATATTCACGCAAACTATCATGTAAATAGAAAAAGCCAAAGCTCTTTAAATTTCATTATAGATATGCTTAAGAATTAATATATAAATGTATTTTTCCTTTGAGATCAATCTAATAACTGATTGTACTGTAGTGCAAAACATGAAATTAATATTTTAAAATTATGCAGTTTCTCACTACATTTTTCTACTTATAAGCTATATTATCTTTTCTATTAAATCTGTAGAAAAAGATAATGATACCATAATGTTCTAGTTGGAAATCTTAAACTATAAAAGAAAAGTGTGGGAGCTGAAATTTGTAAGCTGGTTTTTAAGTGTATTAATTAAACGATAATGCTCTGATATTGAATGGTAATATGTGTTTCATGATAGTATACTGATTGTTTAAAGTATTTAGGGTAGTGTTTAGAGTATTCTAAGGATTTTTTTATTATATTACTCTTGCTAAGTGACTTTAATAATTAGCTACTGATGGTGTTAATTATTACTGTTATACTTTAGATTTAAATAAAGATAACAACATGTTACAAAGCATTGAATAATTTGATGTTTGTGCCATGGAAATAAGTAAATGAAGTGGACTGAAGTTCAGATTTATATAGTGAATGAATCTGAGTAGTTTTCTGTGCCGTTAGCGGAACAAATTAAACTTTCACTGGTTGAGTGGATATTCCTAAACAGTGTAGTGTGGGAGGATTATCAGCCAGTTATTGGCAGCAGAGCAGATTTAAGCCAAATTTTCCCATGTCAAAAGTATTGTACTAAAAATCCCAGAAGTTCTGCTAAGATATTTATGAAGTGGCATAAAAATAAATTACAGAAGAGCCATCAAAGCAAGTATGTTATTAATTGACAATTTATTGACTTCATCCTCAGTGCTAGTTTAAAAGAAAGAACAGGATTAAGTTTCAGATTACACTTTGAAAGCTGCGTGAGGTCTTTTGTAAGATATTTCAGTTAATCTGTAATTAATTAACTTAATTAAATAAATATTAGTAAAAGAGTAAAGCACACTTATTCTTACAGATTCATAAAAGCAGTAGTCATGGGACTAATATAAATAACTAATGGAAAGTGTGAATCTGGGTCCGTTTAGGACAGAATGCAACACTAGTTAACTTTGATCTTCTGAAAAATGTAGTTCTTACTCAATTAAATCTCTCACTGACATCATTGATTTATGGACTAAGAACTCCAGGGTTCTTTCCCATCCAGGGTAAGATTTAGTAATATACTACCTACTGTTTATCATACTGAACTATTGCATTATGTCTAAGCAGGTACCATTCAAATGACTTTACCATTTACTTTCACTGTTTGTTATTTTACCCTTATTGATTGCATGGCCTGGGAGTTACATAAGAAAGATTCCATCCTGTGATGTATTCTTGTCTCTTCCACTGACTTTACTGATCTTGTCTGTGTCACCTAACTTCTCTGTGTATCATTTTATTTATAAAATGTGTTATAACATCATCTATCTCAAAGAACTGTTGTGGAACTCACTGTATAGTGTTTTCAGAATCTCATTTGTAACATAGTAAATATAGTGTGGAATATTCTAAGTGAGCATACTTGTACCTTTAATTATTAGTAAAACTTTGATTTAAAAAATTATTTTTAAGCAGTCAGGATCAGATTTTCAATAATGGCTAAGTGAGTTAGGCTCCTATAACTCTACCTTATGACTTTCAGTGAAAGTGGAGGACCTAACTTCCTTAGGTATCTTTGAAAAATCCTATCCCCAGTCTTTTCCAGATTAATTGAAATATTTGGTCTTTTGAATTTGCGTGTAGGTGACGATATGTAATAAATTTGAGCTTTGCAAATATATTTTCCTACTGGTAGGAATCTCAAAAGCAAGCTTCCCATAAAACCAGATCAAGTGCTTGCTGAAGTCATGAGGAGTCTTTCCACTCACTTGAATGGATCCTAGATCCCGGGGGGTCCCAGCAGCTTGCAAGGTGCATCTGAGAGAGCTCATTACAGGTGGATCAAAGTGTAATTTCTTATAAAAATATTGTGATGAATAAAAAAATAGAGCAGCAACTTTTAATATATTGCAACACTGATAATTATTTTGGAATAAAATCACTTTTAATCTGGAATTGTGTTGCCATGTGGAGAGTTCCTCCATATTAGCTATAGCTGGATAGCTTTTCCACTATTGTTAGGCTGAGTTATGCTGATCAATTTCCCTATGTAGACAAGGCCTTAGAAGTTTACTTAATCAGAAATATTAACATAATGTCTAAAGGTCTCCTTCCCTTTTCAGTCAGGGGCTTGAAGCAAGCTAAAGTGTCTGTTGTTATTTTTGAATTAGCAGTGATATAAATACCTTCTTCACTAATACCAATTTTACTACTGTTTGCAGTGTTTTAACTTTGATCTTACCTAATTGCTACTAACTTCATCCCATGTATTCATTTGGCATGACAGAATAAGTTAATTCTATTTATTGTAATGTGACCAGTAGCTTTGTTCTGTTTCATTCCAGGACTAGATGTGTTTATTTAGCAGGCAGATAATACTTTTGCAATTTTGCATATGCTGTTCAAGTACTTTTCCATGTGAAAATCAGTTTCTGAAATGCATTGCTAACTTGTACGGTTGAAACATTTCCTAAATTAATGTATTGCATAATATCTAATTATGTGAAGATAGTTTTCCTACATGCCATATTTGCCCATGTTGCAAATATTAGTTATTTTATACCTTAATAGTTAAGCACAAGTTAACAACATTGTTGAACACAGAAGACAAAAAGTTAGAAAGCTTTAGTCAATCTGTGTTGTTTAATATAAGATACCTTTTTTTTAAACTAGAGGAACAATATGTAACTTATTAATAGCAATTTGTAGTTTGAAGTATAGTTATGCATCTCATTGTTCAAAACATTTATTTAGTAAAAGCTCATCTTTTTGGTTGTGTCTTGAGTCACCACTGTGTTGGCATACTTATGCTGACACATCCATTAAAATCATTTGAATTATACCAGAAGAAAACTGGAATAAGACTGAACAATGAATCAGCACTATAGATAGGTGGTCGTGAATTTTATTTGCGTATGTATATAATTTTAAAAAGATATGAACTTTGTATGAGTTCCTCTAGGCATAGCTAAGGAGAAGGGTACCTCATCCTGTCCAGTCCCTTGGTTTTTAAGTAACCTCTTGCCTCAAGACATCACATGAGGAAAATACTTGAGGTATTCTTGTGGGATGAAATCTGAGGTGTGAATTTTGTTAGTTTTGGCAAAGTAATAAGAGCACCTGCATCCCTTTGCACCCTCCCTTAACCTTATTATTTATAGGTTGGAGGCCTTGGACTTGTATGCCAGCCCTCCAACCTGTGATGCACTGCCATGTTATTGCATGGAATATATTAAATAATATCTTAGAATTATTCGATCCTGATTCCATTTGATTTTTTTCCCCCCTTGATTAGGAATGATTCTTTTTCAAAGCGTTCCACTGATTGAACTTTAGGGAAAATAGTTTTTAATTTTGATCTTCCTTTTTTTCTGTTGATACAAGTTTTTTAATCTAATAATTTCCTCTTCAGAAGCTAAGGAAGGCATTGGACCTGCTGGACCTGTTTAAAGGAGGGACATAGAATCTCAGAGGTTCATGTCAGCTCTTTGGGGCAGGGACTGTTTCTTTGTTCTATGTTTGTACAGTGTCTACCAAAGCAGGGGATGGTCCCTGACAGAGGCACGTAGGCACTACAGTTGTATAAATAATTTATTTTCTGTGGAATGCCCACCATCTCTGTTAACATCAGGTTGTATAAGTTGGTCCATCTTCTGCTCCTGACTTGACTTTTTTAGTGATTTATGCTTTCTTTGGCTATCTCTGCATAGCATCTAGGCATCTGCACCTGGCACTTGTTAGGTGACTTGGGCTCACAGGGCTCAGGATGCAGGGCTGTTTCTTTGTTATGTAGACTTCTGAGCTTGGGCTGGAGCCCAGTCTTTAGAACCATCTTGGGTGGGAAGGCTCCATATCTCGGGCTCCAGCCCAACCCCCAAAGCCTGGACAGCAATGAAACAGCCCTCCATAACTCAAACCCTGTGAACCTAAGTTGGCTAGCATGGGCTAGGTGTGGGTGTCTAGTTGCTGTACAGACATATCCTTTGGGCCTTAATACCAAAGGGAGAAAATTCATCCAAGAAAGATACAAGTTGAAAATAATGCAAGATCTGGTGAAACTAAATATGTTATTTGTAAGTTAATATACTAACTTCAGCTGTGGGCTCAGAGATAAAGGAGTAGAACTTTATTCTATAGTGGTAGGAATCTGTAGGAGAATTTTTCCCCTTCATTATTGCCCTTAAAAGTAAAATCTATTTCACTGCATAAGCTACTTTACTTTCATTAATGGCCACATGAATGTGGGAACAGGATGAAGCCAGAGTATGCATTAATAACATAAGAGCTCCTTTACACTGGTAAATGAAATTTTAGTTGAAGGCAGTGGAGGAAGTCCAGATTTATTCTGCTGCTACGTGACAACAGAATTATAGACCATGTAAAAGTTCTTTTAGAACTGATGTCAGTGCTTTGTAAATCAAATGGTCCAGAATGTTATCTAGCAGTAAATGTTACCATTGAAACTTTCATGATCTTTGCATCCTTGGCTATTAGTTTCACACTGTCTTGCTGAAGAGCATCAATGAGTTGAGGGACAGTTGCATGGATTTTTCTGGATATTCATGAGTGGGGACCCTCTTTCTGATTATGATAATATTAAAGTTTCCTGTGCAAGTTAGGGGACGGACACATTGAGAATGTACTTACGAAAAGTCAGAGCTATACTTATATGTTTACACAAACAAAATGTTACCGTTTATCTTAAATTGTTTAGTCTTGTGAAAATTACTCCTTTCTTTTTTCTTTCTAAAATTCCAGAGCAGAGTTCTTTATCTCTTCTCTTTAGTGTCAGCTGTTCTTGATGCAGTCACTTGCGGGGGGTGTGTGTCCCCCCAGCGTCTTTGTAATTGGACCGTTTTAATTTGCTTAAAATTATACCAGTCCATAAACTTCTACCCTAAATTGAGTACATCAGTCCTTAAACTCCAGGGCTTGCAGCCTTCTTTTGTCTCCTTGTCAGTTTCTGAGAAGCAGCCTGGTGTAGGGCTGTTGCCCCTCTGTTACCCCGTCCCTTTCTGCCTCCCTTTCCCTCTCTGTCCTGGATACTTTATAGCTGGGTTTATTTTCTTTATTGAATGCAGCTGTGGGTGCATGCTTCTACAACTGGCAGTTCTGGCAGCTGCCTGGAGGAGTGGTCAGCCTATGGCCTGGAAGCAGGGGAGACTTTTAATTCCCTTCTGCATGTGCTCAGTATAGGATTTGTAAATCCCATTTCATTTCTCTATATTCATCTTTTCCGTGATCTTTCCTTCTCTATTAGCGCTCTGTCATTCCCTGTTTTACTCATTGGATTTCTCTGGCTTCACACTCCTTTCTACATGAGATCACATGCCTCGGTTTTTCTTTCTTGTCTTGTTTGATTTCTCTCCATACCCCTGTAGTCCTTTGTGCTTTCTGTATTGGGAACCTGCAACATGAAACTTAATTCTTTGGTAAATTTTACTGTAGTCTGCGATCCATATTTTTGTGGATAATATAAACGCATGAAATAGAGAAGATAGGCTGTCAGCTGCTAAGCTCTGCCCTGTAGCTTTTCCTTACATAGATGACAGGTTGATAAGTGAAATGTAACAAATAATTGTATTTCACTTTGCATGTCTGTTGTACTGTGCATAACAATTGGGAACATAGAGTGGGGAAAAGAAGGAGTAATGCTAGTAAGATCTCAAAGTAAAGACATGGGCTTGCAGGCAGAGTGCAGTGCTTCTTGCAGGAGAGCCAGATAAATCTCTGAACAGTAGTATGAAGAGCTAAAGTAGTACCTGAAAATCCCTTTAAGCTCCATTTACAATATGGTGTACTAATCCAGAAGAGATCCTACCATGCTCCAATTTTTGTCAAATGTCAAAAATCAGTATTTGCTTTTGTTTTGAATTGCACCTGCTCTTAAACAATAGTAACAAAAGTTGGCACTTTTCAAGTTTAGGGAATAGTGTTAGAAGAAAGTATATTTATTTATATTTTCATTGTGTGTGTGTAATAAAAAAACAACAAACTACTGTTTAGTCAACTAAAACTGCTAGATATAATGTTAACAGTAGATACTAGCTTTCAGGGAGTTAAAGATTTTACAACACTGAATAGATTAATTAAATATTTAGGGTTATTTTTGTATTGTATATCTAGTATTTGATAGATTTTTTTTTTTAAATCAGCTTGCTGCCATCTGGCAAACAAAATTAAATAACTGTGTATGATGTGGGTTTTCTCATAAGATCAATGTTCACATTTAGAAAGCAAGATTGAGGCAAAAGGTGTTTCTTCATTTACTGAAATATGAGTTCTGTAGCCAAAAAAATAAAATGAGATATAAAACAGTTAAATACAGCACAAACCAGATTAAGCCACCCAAGCTGGAGTCTCTGGACCACCTAAGTCTTGGACCACCCAAGGGACCAATAAGAGTCAGTTGCCTTGAAAAGGTGGCCTTTCACTTAAGGTCAAACAAATTGTGCTATGAACCTTGGAGATATATTAAAGTGGTTTCTTCAGCTAGTTGTCTGTTGGAAGTAGTCCTTATTGCAAATGTCTGCGAACATGTTCTCTTCTGTACCAGTGACCTTAACCCTAATGTTGTTTTCTTTGGGAATAAAAAAAAAATTGGTAAATTAGCAAAGATTTTCCCCTAAACTTAAGTTCTGTGTCATGAAAAGTTTGTATGAAACTAGTTCTGTGTGAGATTTTGAATTGGAAATTATTGATAGATTTCATTTTCAGGATTTCAAGTGAGAAATCTAACTGAGAATCCTCATAGATAAAACAAACAAGGAGTCTTGTGGCACTTTTAAAGACTAACCAATTTATTTTTCGCATGAGCTTTCATGAGCAAAATCCCAGTTCATCAGCTGCCAGAGTGGAGAAAATGTACATTGAAAAAAAAAAGTAGTCTTTTTTTTTTCCCCCAATTTTTTTTTCAATGTATGTTTTCTCCTCTCTGGCATTTGACGAAGTGGGACTTTGCCCGTGAAAGCTCATGCGAAAAATAAATTGGTTAGTCTTTTAAAGTGCCACAGGACTTTTTGTTTGTTTTGCTGAACTAGACTAACACGACTACCCCTTTGGAACTTGTCCACATAGATAAAGAACTTTATCTCTTTGGCTATCCTACTTCTTTCCCAGCTGTGAAAAAAACTAAACATGAAATCCATTTAAATAAATCATTAATCTAGTTAAATCCATGTATCCATTTAAATAAATCACTAGGTCCCAGCACTCATCTACTCTGCTTACTTAATAATTAAAAGCTCTTTCTATTGAAATTATACAGTGTAGTATGTCTTAAACCACAGTGAAGTGACATGAATTACTGATGTTTGCTTTATTAATTCATAGAGAATGATGAAAGATCAGATAATGCTGAAGAATATCCTGTAGTCAAAAGGCTTCCTGGGACAACATACCATTATCTTTTACAATAGTGAGAGTAGGTCATCTCTTCTGTTTTCCTGTTTCCCACCTGATGTGTGACCCATCTCAGAATTTTACATAGCATTCACATCTGATTTTAACAATAAAATACGAGTATCAGTCAGATCTTAATCTTTCTAGTGTCAGAGTTAAGATTATTTGGAGTTATGTGTTTTTGAGGAATGGGAACCACCTTGTTGGTGGTTGAATATTGAAATGGGAGAGGAGCTTGTTGAGGAATCTGAGAGCATGTTTTGGCATTATGATATCTGAATAGTAGAGTATGTGGATTGAGGTTAATCTGATTGTTAATGTTGGGTGCTTAACTGTTGGGTTCCTAGTATTTTAGTGAGAGTAAATGTAAATGAGTAATCTTAACTGTAAATACTTTTTTGTTGTTTTTGGTATTTTTGTCGTGAAATGTAACTTACTAGACTTTCCATGCACAACTCATTATTCCTGAGAGACATTTGTGGGTGCCAGATGAAACAGCTGAGGACAGGTATACACTCGTGTTAGTGTGCCACAACTTTTCCATATAGTGAATGTATCACGTACTCAGTCTTTGATTTAGGGAACATCAGGAATTCATTAGCAAGAGTGAAAGACAGATAATCTTTAGGACATCTGAGAAATGGTCTTCCCCTACTCAGTGTTCTTTTATTTCCTTTTTCTCTTTCTCTATTTCATTCTTAATGCTAATGCTGGTGAAGTAAAGCTTGGAGCAACATAGACAATTTATTTTTTCTCTTATTTCTTTGGCTATTAAGTATATCAAGTCTTTAAATTTTTTTAAATCAATAAAATAGGATTACCAAATAATCCATTAATGTTCTAGTAATACCAGTGTGTGTTTCAACATATTTTCAGTATTTCAGTACCCACCTTCTTCAGTTTTCATCCAGTTTCATACTGAATGGTAACTCGCTGAGAATCTCTGTAAAGAGCTTCTTGACAGGCTGTGTATTAAGAGGAAATTTCTGGTTGAGGGTTTTGTTAACCTGACATTTCGTGGTTTCGCCTCATAAAACTAGCAAAGGACTCTCTACACGGAATGTTAATGGGGTGAAGTAATGAATGCAGGATGGGATGTAAGAAATGAGTAAGCATAAAATCCATACTTCAAGATTCTTGGGAAGGTCCTTGCCCACAGTAGCTTTACTAAAAGATAAAAGCAGTGGGAAAGCTTTTAAAACCAGTTCTTGGATCCCCCATGCCCATCCCACAACTTAGGCTTTGAAGCTAAGTGGTGTTATGTATGTAGGAAAGCTTTAAAGAGATGACATTTCATAATTTGGTATTGTTGAAAGGAGCATAGTTGAAATAAACAGTTATAACACCATTTTATAGCTTCATCTCTTTCCTTAATGTGACAGTCTGTGAATGAGATTATTGTGTTCAGTAGGTTATATATCTTGTCATGACTATTAAATATTTTTAGAGAAAAATGTCATTTTATTTTAATAGGAATTTGTTAGTGAATTTACTTACACTTTAAAAATACTACTTCAGAGAGCATCAGTCACAGCTAATTTAAAACACACACGTTTATTTCTCCCTTTCTTTGGAGGGATATTTATTGAATACTTTTCCTTAGCATTCCTTAGCATGCGCATGCGCGCGTGCACGCACACACATATTTATTTAAGGTAGATGCTCTTTGCACAAGAACGCATATGCTTTATTCACAGTAATATGAAGATCTCAATGCTTTTTTGCAAACCTCACAATGCACCTTTTGTTAGAGACACAGTATTATACATATTTATCAAGTATACTGAGTCACCGAAATGTTGAATACTCAAGATCACACAGCAAACCAAAGCAGAGTTTGATGCCAAAAAAGTACTGATTTTCAAGAGAGTTTTGCAATCATGCAGTTGCCCGTGTCTCAGTATCTGATACCTGATGGAGGATACCTAAATCAGGGTACAAGAGTTAGGTCAGCAGGAGGGGTCTAGAGGATGACATTTCTTGGCCTAAGAAATAGAAGAAAGAACTTGATACAGATATGAAGTTGTTGTTGTTTCCATTGGCTCTGATGGCTAAGAGATGGATTGTAGACAAGGCTGGAATATAGAAAGGAATATGAGAAAAAGGTGATAATAGATAAAAAAGAGTTATTTAAAACTGACATGACACTCAAATTTCTTTTTGGACATAATGATTGATATAGGGGAATATGGTATGGTAGATTAAAACATGATTTTGGGATAGACCTCCATTCTTCTAGGCCCTTTTTGGCTTGAGAGCCATCATTTTCCATGAGCAGGCTGCTTCCCAGCCGGACAGAAAGAATTCAGGAAGAAGGCTGCCCCCCTCAGTGATCTCCCATCTCCCTGGCTACAGCACAGAAACCACACATGTCCTTTAGCCCTGTGTGCTCCACCTGGGTCCCTAGACAGTGGCTCCCTTCTGCAGCCAGGGGGACAAAAGTGCTCCCCTCCCTCTGGCTCCAACAGGGACCTCAACACCTATGGACCCAGGCAGAGCATTTTGTCATGTTCACTGCTACAGCCATGGGGAGGGGAGCACTGATCTCCCGTCTCCTTGGCTGCAGCAAGGTGCCTGCATCAGTCTTTTAGCCCTGCAGCAACATGCTGCCTGGGTCCTTAGGCATAGAATCATAGAACAATAGGGTTGGAAGGGACCTCGCGAGGTCATCTAGTCCAACCCCCTGCTAAAAAGCACTCCCACTAAATCACCAGGGTTTTGTCTAACTGGGCCTTAAAAACCTCCAAAGATGGAGATTCTGCCACCTCCCTAGATAGCCCATTCCAATGCTTCCTAGTGAGAAAGTTTTTCCTAATATCCAACCTTGACCTTCCCAGCTGTAATTTGAAACCATTGCTGTAGCCAGCAGAAGGGGATTCATGAGCCATTTTGAAAGCCACTGCAGGTCATTTTTGGCCCCTGGGCCACAGGTTGGAACCACTGTACTAGGCATTATTTTATGCCCTCAATGAATTACAAACATATTTTCATAATTTTGTACTCTCAATTAATTTATACTTTTTCGTGGCAATATACGCTACTTTGGAAATGATGTAAAATTAAGGGTTGTAAAATTTTCAGACTTGTGAGCAGCATATTACAAGCAGGCCAGTTTCATTGGAACTCTTATTCTATATGATGCTTCAGGAAAACACAATGACTAGAAAAATCAAGCATTGTCTAGTTCCAGAGGGGTAGCTGTGTTAGTCTCTATATAGCAAAAATGAGAGTCCTGTGGCACCTTAAAGACTGATATCCAGTCAGCACTGGGGGAGGGAGGTGGGCGGCTGCAGCTTAGCTCCCAGCCACGCGCTAGGACCGGGCGGGAGGCAGGTTGCTGGAGCCCAGCTCCCAACCAGCAGCAGGGGAGCGTGGGCCACGGGTTGAGAACCCCTGCTTTAGTGTGTCTTCATTTGACATCAGGAGAGTTATGCTGATATTCATCAGCTGATTTTCTTTATAATTTTGTTTTAAATGAGCACTTAAATGAGTCAGTTGATGCCCTATCATATGATATTTGAATCAGAACAGTAAAATTGTATTTTGCCATTATTATTTAAAAACTTAAACTTTTCAAAATCAAAATTTAATCGACTGTTTTATTTCTGTGCAGTGGAAGATGAAAGTGTAGTAAACTAAATGTAACCTTTGTCTTTTTTTAAACTGCAAATTACCAAAAAAAAAGCCAAATTTTAATAAACATTTATTTTTAGGCTGTCAGAATGGAGGAACCTATTGTCTAATGTACGCCAAATTTGGCAGAAAATTCTACCTTTGCTCAAGAGCTAATTTACCAATTTTGAGTTTCTTTTTCTTTGTATGTTTATTTAGGAGGAGCGAAAATTGGTTTAAAATGGAAACTCCTTGGCTGCTGCTGCTGCTGCTCTATAATTTGAACTATAATTCAATAGTAATGAACTGGTCTCTTTACTTCCTTCATCCTTCTCAGCAAAATTGACTGATACCCTTATAACTATGAACAGTTGTTTGATTCCTACTGACTTTCTGGCTTTGTGATTTGATAAAACCAAATCAGTAATAATTCTACTTCATTAAAATGTCAAAGGTCTAGATCTGTCTTTTGCACGATAAAGAGCAGACCTAAGGGCTTTAGAGCTATCACTACTGTCTGATTGAATTATGCTGCTAATTTATGGACTTGTCTGTAGAAGAACTCTGGTGACAGCAAGTTCCACTGTTAACACCTTTCTTATCACATTTTTTTCTCAACTACTTAATTATTTCTGTTTCCTCTCCTGTGGGGTCTGCTGAGGAAAAGGTAATGATAGACTTTCATGTGCTGCGATGAACAATTTAACCAGTAGCTACAGTGATGCCACTAGGAAACTTGGGGCAATGCTTAAAGTTAGTGTCATATTAGTTTTGATTCTATTTTCTCAGTGTAGTACGACATACTGTGTTACTCAATTATGGAAAATTATCTTAGCCCTCCGTGTGCAGTACTGGCTTCTGTTAACTAACATCCTTAAGAGTTGTTGATGGGTTGCTTTGTGGCATTTGGTACGTTTGAAATGTTTATTTGCACATGTTCTTGGTAAGGTTGAGATGGAATGAAAGCTGTACTTGTGTTGATGAAAATGGAGATCAGACATTACATTGAAGAGTGAACTGTTAATTCAGTTTCTCAAGTCTTGTGACAATTTTGCTGCTGTTCTGCATATATCATATCTCAGAATTGGATATCTCTGTTTTGACTGTTTGCAAAAGAGCCAGTGATGAAATAATAAATGGTTTTTGCAGTGCTTTTTTTATGATGGTACACAGGGGTACGGAGTACTGGCTCCTTTTTTTGCTCTCCCCACTACCCAGCTGGGGGGGTTGGGGTCATCAGGGGAAAGGAATGCACCGCTCCTGTCCCTTGCTGGCCCCCCTGCCTAACTGTGTGGCAGGGTCAGCAGGAAAGGAAAGGTACTGCTCTTGTTCCCTGCTGGCCCTGCTGCCCAGCTTGGGGGCAGAATCAGCAGAGGAAAGGAGCGCGCCGCTGGAAGAAGAGGGGTGGCACAGGAAGAAGAGGGATAGGAGAGGCATTTTTCAAACTTACTATCAAGATATGACTACTGGCACTTAAAAAAAACAAAAACAAAAAAAGCACTGGGTTTCTGTAATCAAATATTTCATTTACCTGAAAAATGCCCTCATTTTTTAAAAAAGTACATACTGTACTGTACTTCCAGCCTAGAGCTATTGTGTTTCTGATCTTTTCCTTCACATACTAATGAACCCATCAATATAGGCGTTCTAATTATATGAAAAAGTGTACACTCTGCTCTAAGATACACTGCTTTAACTGTTTTCGTAATACCGGGCAACAATTATAAGAAAGATACACATGTGCAAAATGTGCATTACTGAGAATTGATAGAAACCATTTTATAAATTTTCAAGTCAGTTGTGATGGAGTGCTTTAATTTGGAGATTAATGGAGGAATGTACTTTTGTTTTTTTATAAATATTTATTTTTAGTAGGATTATAACAAAAAGATGCAAATATTGATAAATGATCTTGTTACACTCATTGCTGATGTAACCAAATGGATTTTTTTATGAGGCAGGAAGAGAAACTCAACCAATTCCCTAGAAAATATCTTTGCTGTTTATGGATAAAAGTGTGATCCCATTTGTTGCATGGCCTTAAGTGGAAATGATGACTGATTCTTAATTAGAGTGAGATTAGTGGAAAGCACTATAACAACCCAAAATGATTGCACAGTTGTCATTGATATTTGTGATGAATTGATAATGAAATGTTGACTTGTTTTGTTGGTACACTGAAAAATAATTCATTACAATGATATGAAATGTTAATTTATTTATTCAAAAGTTTTAAAAGCTAAAATAAAAAGCTTCCTTATATCAAGAGTTTTATATAATGTGGAAATATATAAGCCCATCAAACTTTAATATAATAATTGCCAAAGGGACATTCAAATGGCAAAACAGCATCATATTCTCCTATGAAATGGCAGTAATTGCACGTCTCAAGTCCCTATTTGTTTTTTTTTTTTCCCATTCTCATTTTCACTTTCCCAATGCTGTCCCTGTGCATGTGACTCCTTCCCTCTTTACACTGAAGTTCCTTTTCAAAAAGTTATCTTCTATGAGTGCTGTCCGTTATAGAAATAAGTGGTGGAAAAGGTTTGTTAGGTCATCCAGTCAGTCTTGATGCTGACAAAGCAAGAAGCGGTCAGCAAAGCAATGAGGAATATTTCTGTTTCCTTAAATGCATTTTCAAATAAATTAATGACATGCCCAAAGGGGGTCCTTGTTTTTTGCTCATTATTGGTCATTGGCCTAGTAGAATGTTTCTGTAGCCAAATCTTCAAACTTTGCATTATTCATAAAGCTCTGGTTTTAATACTATTTGGATGAGACCTCGAAAGAAACCAAAGACATGAGAATAAGGAGAAAACATTAAAAAAAAATCTTTTTGATGAGAGAATAAGTGGGGGAAAAGAGAGAGAGGAAAACAGATATAGTATTTGAAGCTTTGGAACAGTGTCTGCTAATAACCTCAACCTCTCATGTAGTCAGACTAGAGCTTGATGTGATGGACACCTTGATCATAAAGGCATCTTATTTAGTTTCCTGGAAGAAGAACAAAGCCTTTAAAATGTTTTTTTGAAGGACACGTTTTTACTTCACGGTAATCATGGATTTATTTCATCATTCAATCTGTAACGGAAAAGGAGCATATAGAAAGAATAGCACTGATCTATACTAATTTGTTGACCCATGTCAAAGAAAATTAATTGCAGTCATTTGTGAGGCAATTGTGGTTACTTTTAAGAGTAGTAAAACAGATGCACAATGAGTCTGAACTAGCATAGGAAGATTTTGAAGTTGCTATTAAAATAACTGTTACCTGCTATAATAGATACAACAGAAAAACTTATTGACCAATATATACACTTATTATCTATAATTAATGGCTTGGTTTTGAAAGTTTTCTGTTTGTTTATTTATTTATTTATTTGGTATTTAAGTAGCTAGTTAAACAAATTAAAAGGCCTCCTGGTTAGTCCCAGTGCTATATTGAAAACCCTCAAATCAATGGTAATAAAACCAGTGAAGCTCCACACAAAGATGAAGATCTGCCTTCTTGGCTTTCAGTTATTGCTTGTATCATGATTTCTACTGTGATTTGAAATGAAGATTTTAAGAAAATGTTTCTTTTGCACAAGGGTGTTTCTTTGTACAAGGGGTGTGGTGTGCATTTGTTTGCCAGTTAAGCATAATGCTTTCTTAGAAACATTACCAAAGAGGGAACTGATAAAACTCAGCTGACAAATTAATATTTTTTCCTGAAATACTGTGCATATTGATTTTTCTCTTGTAAACTGTGAAGTTTGATAGTTTGGTACAGTGTTCAAGTAGTGTTATTCGAAGGGATGGCATGGGAAATGGCTAAAGGTGAGCTAAAACTAAATCATCTCTGGTTAGGCATGGTTTGTAGCAGTCCTTGGAGACAGGGAATCACCTCAGTTTCAGCTTGGTAGGGGAATGCTAATAAAGGTCTCCAAATCTCTCCAGCACACAACTGAATTTTTTAATGCAATATGCTTGCAATTATTTTAAAACAGTGTTTTTCTAAAGGGGGTGGGGGGCAAAGACTATCATAGTTCAGTAATCCCAGTTTTTCCAATCCAAAGGATTAAGTTCCACTTCCCCTTTCCAGTGGCCACCAAAGAAAATTGAAGCATTGCCACACCTGGAAGCATTGTTACATTTCTTACTCTGGTTAAGAAAAAATACAGTTTCGTCTTTTCCTTTGAAATTTGAAGAAGGCTAATTTAATGGCGTTGTGTATTTTTACTAGGATCTCCTTCCATGCAAAAGAACACAATGGGAGAATGCTTCCAAACTCACTTTGAGAGATGGGATGTTGCAAATCTGCTTTCCTGGAGCAAACCCATTCCAGGCTTCTTTCTTTTACTAGAATGAGTCAGAGGAAAGACTGCAACAATCTAGTCACAGCCAAATTGTGTGTCTTAGAAATTATGACTGAATGGGATAAAGCTATGAGGGGAAAGAGTCCTATCTGATGTATTAGCTCTTTAAGTCTAAATCATTTTTGGATATCCTGATCAGAATTTTAGTTGAGGCAGTTGTTAGGGGTTCTTTTGGTTTGGTTTGGTGGGATTTTTTTTGTTTGTTTTGGTTTGGGGTGGGGTTTTTTTTGGGGGGGGGTTGGTATGTACAGGTATTTAGTATTAACAGTCAAGCTCCTTCTCAACTAGCCAGAGAAAATCCATCTGCCGTCAGAGGAAACTCCCTATTAGTTCCAAATTATGAAGAAAACTGATCTCTTTTCAGTCTTATGCCAGTTTTCTGTAATACCACCCTACAATTCCCTTTGGCTGTGGGCTGGGGTGATGGCTATCAACATAATCATCAGACGTACTTTGACCCTTTTCTGCCCTTTATATAGGGTAGTGTCTGTTCTGTGAGCTAATGACCAGACACAGATAATAAGGATTTCCTTTCTTTGGCCCGGAAATCCACATCTTGATTGTCATTCTCTGCCCAGTAAGGTTGCTATGTAGTTATAATACTTTCTTCCATGCCTCAAAAATAACAACTCTCCTCTCAATCACTCCTTTTAAAAGTGCAAACTAAGTCTATGGAGGCACCAGCTTCTTCAGAACTTTCTAAGGGTGATTCCTGTTTGTTTGCCTCCCCTTCAGAATTACAGACATGCTTTCCATTTATATAAAATCATATTAGATAGTGGGTCCTTGCAGTTCAAGAGAGGCTATAGATTGAAATTCGCCCTTCCATCAAATGATCTGGTTCCTTAACTCATTTCTTCCAATACTTAAAAAGATAGGCATCATTGCCCTCAATCAATTTTTCTCCATCATAATAATTTGCTTAGTGCAACAAGAAGAGATTTGAAAGTTTGTATTGCTTCTGCTTCATTCTTCTACATAAGTCATAGAAATTTCTGCTGATCCATAACAACAACAAATGGCTGATTTTAAACCAGTGCTGGTTATCATCAGCAAATGCCAAGTTGTTGAGATAAAAGTAAAATGAGTCAAGAGGTTCTTATGTGAGAAGACAGAATTTTTGGTCATTCCATGCCATTTTGGAGACTTCAGTTAAAATTTTCAAAAATGTGTGCTGAAAGATAGGCTTCTAAATCCATATTTAAGAAGTGATCTGATTTTTCAAAAGTTCTGAGCACCCAGCAGCTCCTATTAAGGTAAAAATTCAGTGCAAACTATTATGTATTCATCACTTCAAAATCTGGCTGCTTATCTGGGTCTTCAAAATACACCTATAAGCCTATCTGAAAATCTTGGCATTAATTCTTATTTTTGACATGGTGTGACAACCATTTTTACCACATGTCTCACTGGTGCAAGAATTCTCTTTTTCTGTGCTTGTATAGTGCCCAGTACAATGAGCCTCTAATCCTATTTGAGATCGTTGGTCACTAACATAGTATAAATATTTACTCTTGCCATTATTAGAAGATTTTTTTGTTTGTTTCAAGTTTCAGATGACTTCAGATTTGTAGCTACAAAATGTGCAAAGTTTTCCATTATTCAAATGCCACTATCTCCCATTACTTTCAATGGGATAAAGTCAAACTACTCTCGAGAGCGTAGGATATGGGAAAGGGAAAACGGGACAATTGAATATAGGGGTCAGCTGAGAACACTTTTGTAACTACTAGCTGGATGGGCTCTGGCATTGGGATAGGGAGGAGGAATATGAGAAGAGAAGACGTGGAACAAGGAAAGGAGACAGGATAGTGATAAGGGAGGGGCTTAAAATGATAGCTAAACCACTCCAGCGTATTGGGAATTCCCCTCCACGCAGCCGTTGGGGATGCCTGCATTTGTTAATATGCATTTCAGGAAGAATTTTGATCCTGAAATGGTTACGTAGTTTGAGGATCAGCGGCTTCCTCCTAAAGACTCAAAAAACAGAAAGCAAATAACCTCCCTCCACAGCCCTCCAGATTTATATAATAAAATTCTCATGATAAAGACAATTTGAAGGTTTTTAGGGAGCTAACTCATGATTTTTGAAAACATGGAGTTGACAATACTATTAGGAAACTTGCAGAGAAAAAGTACATTATAAATGGTTAGATGGATTAACAGAGTTATATAATTTCCAGCCACAAATAGCACAGTTATAATAGTGGCATGTGATTTCATTGATATGCATGACTTTTTAAAAAAAAGTATGGACTTTTTGCCATTGTATTACATTCAGAAAGAGGTATTCGTTTTGACCAAGCCTCATTTTTTTCTTGAGTTTGTGTTGTTTAAAAATGGCCACACATTTTTTTTAACAGTAAGTGCATTTCATTGTACCTATTTTTAAGTGAAATATTTTTTTTCTTTAGAATTTACATTACGGGAGTACCTACAGTATGCTAAGTGCTTCCCAAATAGTGTACTTTCTGAAAAGAAGAAAACAAACAGAGTTTGGAGGGAAAGGATGTAACAGTCAAGGGAAGTGATCAGACTAATAGTGTCTTATCAGTTACATGTTTGTTTGCTTTTGTTAAACACACTAAATTCCCCATCTTCCATAATTCAAGCTTCTTATCTTTCACCTGCATCAATTCGTAGCTTCAATTTCTGTGACTTTACAACATTCCCTGTCATCATTAAGTCACCTTCCAACCTATAGATTATCAGTACAATCAGTTAGATAAATTAAATAGATAAGTTATACGATCAGCTACTTTGGTGTAGAGAAAATGGAAGAATTGGATGGATAGATGTAATTGAGAAAGTCTAGTGTCTTTGCAGACTAGCTCCGGAAAGTGTTAAATGCACAGTGTGTGATGTGAAAAAAAACACAGTTGTAGGAGAGAAGTGTTCTACTTCAGGTTAACTTCAAGCCTCAGGAAGAAACTCAGATGTAGAAAAAACAGTGCAAGTTATTGAGGAGGAGCATTACATAAAGGTAAGAGTGGCAACTAGGCACCAGGTGGTTTTAAATAGTTTTCTAGCGGTAGCATTTTAAAGGTACTTGTTTGACAGCCAATAACCTTAATATTTTGTGTTATTTCCTTCTTGCTAATGGCTAGATGTGTTTAAAATTTCATTTATTGCGTTCAAGAAAGGTTGCTATGAACAAATTAATTAGGCAACTGTAATGGAATTCTTATTTTCTTAAACATTACTGCCCCCCCATGGACATAATAAGAACATGCAGTGACTGTAGGGAAAGTATTTTGTATATTAAGTCGTTTTAAAAGCCAAATCAAAGTCAACTTGGCAGTTGCCTGTTAAATTTCAAGTGGCTTTTTATTATTTGGTAGTTTAACAAGGTTACAAAAGTGTTTGTAAGAAAAGTATATGGTAACATATCAGCTGATGCTGTGAAAAGGATTCTTAGAAGTGCAAGAAAACATACTTTAATAATATTTATTAATATTTGCAAATGCACCTGCTGTCAACAAATTTTTATACTTTCTGAACACTCATGTTCAGAAATTAAAGCATTTATGCTTACTCTTCTTTACTTTGTAGATTAATTTTAGTTAAGCATGGAGCATATCTTGAATTAAAAGCCTTTAAAATGTATTTTGGAGGTTGTTTTATAAGATTTGGTAAGTATCCTCAACAGCTTTCTGACTGATTGACATCCAAATCTCTTGGCTGTTAGCTAAAACTGAATTAGCAGTCTCTTTTTTGTAAGTCTCTCAACAAATAAATCAAATGGAAGAAATGTGTCTTATCTTTGGAAATATCTGTAGCAACATCAATTAAGGTAAACTTGCTGCCAGAATTCACTGGCTCACATGAATAAGGAACAACATGTGACTTATCTTTTTCCAATATTTGCCTGTGGTTCACTGGATCAGTACTAGATTTCTAAGCCTGAACTGGTTGGATTCAAAAGATTATTTTTAACAAGTCTCGTGTATGTGCAGGGAAATCCAAAAATAAGGAATTAATAAAGTTACAATTTACTGTTGCCACAGCAGAATTGTTTTTAAACGGCCATTTCCGTGCAAGTAGGGGAACAGTTAAAACTTTTTTTTAATCAGTTAAAGTGTTACAGGCCAAGTCAAGTGTTCTTTATTTATTCCGAGTAGCTCATTCAGTAAATTCTTTGAATGTCCCAAGGGCTCAGTGTGGAAAGGATGTTTATGAGTATAAAGTCAGTGTTATACTTGCACTATATGCCTTTTTAATTCCATTTGTTTTTATACATATAACATAGGTTACCATTTGCAACAGCATTAAATGTATGCTGCACAGAAGGACAAAGGCTTTATTTAGTCAGCAGCATAGCAAAAATATAAAATTTAAAACACAACTTTCCTTTTAGATTGCCCCCTTCCATATTCTTATACTAAGGTATTTTTAAACAAATATTTAAACAAAATGTCCTGTTATAAAATTACAACAAATTACAATGTTCTGGTGCCCATTCAGTTTTGGAGAACAACTTTCTCCCTTTTTAATTATGTGGAATATAGTAGTCCTGTCTTGTTTTACACCTGCATTGAAAAGAATGCAATAACATTTACTCTGTTTTTTTAAATTGTGATGATCTAGTGAAATGGTACTATTTAATTTGTTTCATAGGGGATTGAATGATTTAGTGAGATTGATTTAGAATATTTCAAAAAGTAAGCAATAGTTTTACTGCTTTTTGATCAAAGAAAGAATATTTGCAGTTTTGGAGTATACACATTTGGAACAGAAACTACTATGCCTCAGAAGAAATCTTTGTAAATAACAATAGTTTATTCATTCTGTGATTCATATCTTCACTCTTCAAGTTTTACCCTTAGATATTAGTTATCTGTTTATAACACAAAAGTCAGACCAACACCAAAATAACATAGATTATGACGAAGAAAATTTTTTTTTAACATATATTCTTAATGGAGCTAAAATAATAAAATCACCTTGTCTGCATTAGAAATGGTTTGCTAGTGTGGTTATATTGGCAAACCCTCCTGATGGAGATGAAGCTAATACTGGCAAAAGAGTTCATTTGCCAGTATAGTTTATACAAATTCCATAGATGAGATAAACACTATTGTTGATAAGATTTTGTGTTGGTTGCATCTTTATTAGGGCTATTACTTACATACCTAGGTCAATTGGGAAAGACAGTTTTTTCATTTTTAAGTATCATATCTATACCAGCAAAACTTTTACGTGTAGACCAAGTCATATAGTAAGCCTTTTCCTATTTACAGTAGATCAAAAAGGAGCAGATGCCATTACTGGAGGTGCAGAAGGGGAAGAAGTAGACCCACAATATATAATCCATTCTACTATCTTATGTCTTCAAGTTAGTGATACTGTGGATCCTCATGGAGGCAGCTCTTAAGTGGCAACTTTTGGACCTGGCACTCAGTGTGTCAGTGCCCTGGCATCCATCAAAGACCTGGCGTAGAGCTGAGCCTTGGTACTGGAACTCACTGGTACCGAAACTGGTTTGGCATCACTCCCATTCACTGGTGCCCAGTAAAAAGCACAAGTCTGACAGAGGACGCTTGCCCACAGTGTGGCCTACAGGAAAAGAGCTGGTCCATCGCACCCCAAGACACACTCAGTGCAGGAGTTTCTGGGGCCATCAACTTCATCTCTGCAAAGGAGACCAGTGAGCATGAGATCCCCAGCAAAGGAGAGTGAGGTGAAAGAGCTGAACCTTCTCTCCACACTGGATAAATTAGAGGCTGTGCAGGGCCTGATTGCCTTGCACAGCAGTCCCCCGTCTCAGGAGAGAGGATACCAGACTCAAGACATACAGCACTGCAAGTTGCGTTACCATCCAATGGCAAGTCCCCAGTGATGTGGCACTGGTTGCTCTCGCCATGGCACTGGTCCCCCTTGGGCCTTGGCATCGATCACCTGCACATCAGCATCAGTCACCCTCTCCTCGGCACCAGTCCCTGGTGACTTGGCACCGTGTAACAATCACATCTAGCTCAGTGCCACCATGGTCTCTGTGATCAGAGTCAAGATCATCAGATTCAGAGGCAAAGTCTGGCACCTCAAAGTGAAGTAGAGGCAGGTCAGGGATGTGACACTAAAAGGAGGGTAAATGGCAGGTGTCCCCCGTTGAGTGTTGGCCTGTGCAGTGGCAGGTTCCCCAGCTATGGTGCTTCTGGACCCCATGGGTATACCACCAAGCCTAAGGCTTGCAGTCTAGAGATTCCTATTTGGTTGCCTCAGAGAGCCAGGGTACTGGCACCTCAAAGCATAGAACCCTGCCGTGCAGCATAGAGGTTAGCAGGTGCAGGGAGACAGTGCTGTCAGAGGAAGCTGGCATGGTGCCGAAGAGGAACCCGGCACCAAGGTAGGCCCTGACACCAGTAGAGAGGTCCCATGTAGGGAGGACCCTTCCGGCTAGGACATCCCTTAGACTGATGCTGGATCTAGAGCCTCATCTTCCTCCTCCCTGGATGAGGTGGTAGTGGGGACATCAACCACCCATGTTGCCATGGACAGAAGGGCCCATCAAGAACTTTTGAGAAGAGTGGCCTAAAACTTAGGCCTACAGGCATGAGTTAGTTGACCCAGTGGTGGGCATTTTGACACCGGAGGGTCCTTTGAGGGTATCTCTGCCTCTAATCAAATGGTCCAGTCCACAAAAATGACACTGTGGGAGACATCAGCCTCTATCCCACCACAACCCAGGGGATAGAGAGGAAGTATTTCACTCCTTCAAAAGACTACAAGTACCAATTTACTCACACTCAACCTGGTTCACTCGTCATATCTGCAGCAAATGAAATGGAAAGGAGGGGTCAGCAGGGCCTGACACGTAAGTCAAAGGAGCCTAAGAGACTTGACCTATTCAGGAGGAGGTTATACTCTAGTGGAGTACACTCTATCATTCGGGTGATTCTCAGCAGATACATCTTCAACTCATGGACCACCGTGGCAAAGATGAAAGACTGTCTTCCAACTGATTGCACAACAGTTTGGGGCCATGGTGGTGGAGGAGTATAAAGCAGCACCCAAGGCATCACTATGTGTGGCACTGGTTGCAGCAGACTTCACAGTAAGGACTATAACTTCTGGCCCTGCTATGAGAAGAAGCTCCTGTCTGCAGGTGTCAGGCCTCCTGCCTGAGGTCCGGTCCACCATCCACGACCTCCTCTTTGAAGGAGCAGGACTGTTCTCAGAGCAAACAGACTCCAACTCCAGATCTCTAGGACTTCATACACCTTCCACAAAAAGAAAGCATTTTAAGCCCCAGTCCAGCCAGAGGTTCTATTCATCTCCACCTCAGAAGGACTTTTCCAGGAAGACAGGCAGGAGTAATAGGCGCAGAATGCCTCAGCCACCCAACCTTGCTAGGTGCTCAGGCAAGCAGCTGCCAGGGCGAAAGCTAAATTTTTCAGGATTCACCTGAGGGCGACATTCCAGGAAAGCTACCAGATCCTGTTCCCCCTTTCAAAAGCTGTTTATCCCATTTCTAACATTGGACCAGATGGGTTTTGCACATGGAAGAGGTGATATACTCCTTCTAGGTTTGTTCTACCTCACCCGCATCCCTGTCCCTCTTCAGGGTCACTTCTCATGGGCAGCTTCTTATCCTATAAATTTGCAGTCCTTCTGTTAGGCCTCTCGGTGATTCCAAGAGACTTTACCAAGTGCAAATCCATGGTCGCACATCCATCCTTCCTGAAGAGAGACAGTGTCCAAGTGTACCTATGTCCGCATGATTGGCTGGTCAGGGGCCACTCCAGGAAGCAATTACACACTCACATCACTCTAATGTGGTCGACTGTCGTCAACCTAGGTCTTCAGTTGAATGTGAGCAAATTAACACTAACACCGGGACAAAGGGCAGAATTCATAGGGGCAATCCTGGACTCAGTACAAGCCAGAACTCTGCTGCCAGAGTCTGGTTTTCATAGTACGGGCTTCATGATAAGAAGCTTCAGCAAACTTCCCAAAGGTTCAGAAATGCCTAATGCTTCTGGGCAGGATGGCTTCCTGCCCATACATGGTCCAGTATGTGAGACTGCGACTTCAGACCTCTCCAGTTGTGGCTGGCATCAGTTTACCAACTCCACAGGGACAGTCTGGGCAAGGTGATCTCTCTCCCACTGCAGATCTTAGAATCTCCCCAGTGGTGTCTCAACCCTCAACAAGCATACAAGGGAATTCCATTTCCCATATTGCAGCCATCAGTCGTGTTGGTGCTGGTTAGGATGTTTCGGCCGTGGGGTGGGGAGTCCATTTGGCAAGCTGAAGTCTCAAGGTCTTTGGTCCCTGGGGGATCTGTTGCTCCATATAAATGCCAGGGAACTAATAGTGTTGGGCTTCCAGGTGTTCCAGTCTCATCTGGAAGGGAAGGAGGTGTCAGTGGTGACAAATACCCCGGTGATGTTTTATTTGAGCGGACAGGGGGAGGCATGTTTCTCTTCCCTGTGCTAGGAAACCTTCAAGCTCTGGGGCTTCTGCATTACCCGCTCCATCATCTGGAAGCATCCTACCTGTCAGGAAATTTTCATACCAGTATTCTTTCTAACGCTGTATGCCAGCAGCAGTTTCCATTCCCTCGATGTCAGACAAGCATTGGCATTCTACACAGAGCGAACTAAACCTTTTTATAAACTGAACCAACTGTTCACCACCATAGCAGACTGGATGCAGGGCCTTCCAATATCGCCACAGAGGATTTTATCATGGATTACCTCTTGAATTAGGACCTGCTATGACCTAGCCAAGGTGCCAGCCCCGACCCTGACAGTGCACTCCACAAAAGCTCAGGCCTTCTCTGCAGCATTTTACCTTTCCCTCGTGTCAGAGCTGATTGGTAAGAAGGAACTGGAGAAGCAGCAGGTTGGCAGGCCTCTATATACAGTGCCATGGAGGAAACCACTCCAGGGAGCTCCTAAAGCCTACACCATCCTGACAGGTAACACTAGGGAAAAGCCTTCCAATGACTGCACATGGTGCACACACGCCTGCTTGGAATGGACATGAGCAACACATCTCAAAGAATAACAGTTACAAAAAGTTACCTTTTTTTTTCTACAGCAGTGTCACGTTTCCCTCTAAACTTGACATATAACTAAGCAAGAACAAATCCCATGCTAAGTACTGATTTCCCTGCACAATTGTGACCCTTTTGAGAAAGCATAAAAGCTAACTGCATAGGAGCCAATGGAGAACTAAGTCCAGAAGAAACTGTTGTCATAGGATGGGGGAAGGGAACAGCCATCTAAATGGAAAAGATTGGCACACCGAGCTTCATCTTACTTTCCCTAGAGCAGGGGTCTCAAACTCAAATCACCTCGAGGGCCACATGAGAACTAGGTTATTGGCCTGAGGGCTGCATCAGTGAAAACTTTTCATACAACAGTTTTTAAAACCCTGAAGGGCCACCAATTTATTTAATTAAAATTAATTAATTGAATTAAAATGATTGTAAATAAAATTAATTTGATTTAATTGAATTTGAATACTTTTTAATTGAAATTTAATTAAAATGATTTTTTAAAAGTTTTTTTTAAAAAGAAAGAAGGAAGAAAACAAGGAAGGAAGGGAGAAAGACAGAAGGAAGAGAAAGAAAGAAAAAAGAAAGAGAGAAGGAAGGACGAGAAAAAGAAAAAAGAAAGAGAAGGAAGGAGGAGAAAGAAAGAGAAGGAGGAGAAAAAAGAAAGAGATGGAAAGAAGGAAAGAGAGAAGGAAGGGACCAGGCAGAGCCCCCCACAGGGACCCCTCCCCAGACCCCCGCTCCTGCCAGCGCACGTGAGTGCTGAGTCTGCCTGCTTCGATCATCTGGCCCACTGCACTCCCCCGCCGCTGCAGGCCAGGGCTCTGCTTGGTCTGGTGAGCGGTGCGGCTCCTAGGCGGCGCTAGACTCCTCCCTGGCTGTCCGGCAGTGGCTGCTGAGGCCCCTTGGGGGTGGGGGGGTTAGGGAGGTGGCGTGGCCTGGAAGCACCGCCGATGGCACTAAGGAGCTCAGCTCGGTCGGTGGTAGGACCCTGGATGGTAGGCAGGTGGCCACAGCCTGGCTTCTGGCTCCCAGCCAGTGGGGCGCGGTCCACTTGAGAAGCCCTGCAGACTACTTTTGACCCGTGGGACAGGGGTTGGGAACCCCTGAATTCCAGGTCTTGTCACAGGGCGCGTGTTTGAGACCCCTACCCTAGAGAAATATGAAATCCATACAGTCTGTAGGTTAGAGGTTGTGTCCTCTGCTGCTTCTGCTGTCTTACGTCCTTCTATCTCAAGGGCAGTATTACAAGGAACCACCGTGAGAAGGTAGAGGAATTTAGCCCTCTTATCCCATTCCCACAGGTTTTACTGAAAAAAAGGTACAATATGGTTGCAAAAGGACATATGAACCCTGCACTAATGACAATCGGGGTAAAGAGTGCAGCATACCATGGGTGGAGTAGTTTTAAAAGCAGGAAGATCCAGACATTTACTGGGTAGCTCTGGGAGAGAGAATGCAACAGCTCTACAATTCCCCTGAGAAAGTCCTGGAAAGCTTCAGGGAAACTGCCCTCAAAAAGGCCACACACTGATCCTACAAGAAGACAGCCAATTTCACTATTTCAGCCAGGCAGAATAGGTTTGGCAGTCCCAACGCAACCTGTTAACTGGTTGATACTGCTATCCTCAAACCCTCATAGGGTTAAAGAATCTAAACTATACTGAAAAGACTTGGGGAATGGGAGCCATGAACCCAATCCTCTTCAAATATAGACTATTCAGCTCAATTTAGCATCACTGAACTCCTGTTTATGTATACAAATGGGTTTTGCAGAATCCAGATTATCAGGAGGTCCCTATCAGTAACCTGAGAATTGTGACATATGGTGGAGAACACGGGCATCAGATTGCCTCAGAGCTAAGGAAAGGCACTGCAAAAAATACTTATAGGTGTCCAAAGTAAGATGGATTTAGGGAGGCTATAGAAATAGCTGAGAGAAAGTCAAGAGCTGCAGGTTGTCCAGCAGCAGCAACAGCAGTTGCCACAACAGTTAGTTAGCTACACAGAAACAGCAATAGATAGTGCAGCAACAGAAGCAGCCACTAAGGGAAATAACACCGTGGCAGCAAAACCAACAATTACAGATGGTACAACAAATGTTATCTTTTTTATAAGCCAACTGGGGCAGCTCAGAGGCAGCAATGAGCCCAGAAAATCTAGTGATAGGAGTCCCATCCATTCTGAAAATGGGTCCAGACGATGAGGGATTTAAACTAGGTTCAAATAGGGCAGGTGACGAAAGGTCATAGGTTAGTATATAAAAGGCAACCTTCACAGAGGGTTAGGTGCTGCAGGGTACATAAAAAATTAGGGTTATAGGAGTAACAAGAAGGAAATTTGTGGAGGAATTTGCTAAACATATTCAATGGCGACACATAAATGCAAGGAATTTGGGGAATAAACAGGAAGAACTGAAAGTTTGCATATATAATCCCATGATTTACCTGGTATCAGAGAGAGTTGGTGGGATAAATTTCATTACTGGAATATTGGCATAGAAAGGTACAGCTTGTTCAGGAAGGACACAAAGGATAAGAAGGGAGAAGGTTTGCATTATATGTCAAGAATTTATACTCTTGTTGTGAGGTCCAAAATGAAGTGGGATGGAGACCAACTGAGAGGCTTTGGGTAAAGGTAAAAAATATAAAAATAGAGGCAATGTCATAGTAGGGGCCTATTATAGATCATCAAATCAGAAAGTGGAGGTGGATTAGACATTTCTAGAACAAATAACAGAAATATTCAAAACAAAAGACATGGTAGCAATGGGGAATTTAACTACCCAGACGTCTGTTGGGAACCTAATATGGCAGAACACAAAATTATCAGTAAATTCTTGTAATGTGTTGGGGACAGCTTTTTGTTTCAAAAGTGGAGCAAATAACCCAAGGACAGCCGTTTTTACTTGGTCTTTTACCATCATTGGTAGTTAATCAGAAGTTACATGTCAGTTTGGGTGTAAGTGATCATAAAATGATATTTTCATAATTCTAAGGATGATAAAGAATGAGAGCTGCAGAATAAGGACAATGGATTTCAAAAAGGCAGGCGTTTACAAACTTTCAGAAACTGGTAGATAGGGCCCAAATGGAACAGTAGCTAATGTTTTTCAAGTAGATAAAATTTAGAGGCATGCGTGCAAAATATCTTAATGCGAAGGAAAGATAGAAGGAATAGTAGAATGAAATTCCTCCTATGGTACTTAAGGAACAGGCTGAGGGCAATGTCAGAAGTGTTAGCAATTATCTTTGAAAACTTGTGGAGAACAGGGGAGGTCGCAGAAGAATGCAGAAGGGCTAACACAGTACCTGTCTTTAAAAAGGAGAACAAAGTGGCCCTGGCAAATTATAAACCGGTCAGCCTAACTATGATACCTGGAAAGATACTGGAGAAAATGACATGATATTCTCATATGACATTCCGAGATGACATTCTTATAAGCAAGCTAGGGAAATGTGGTCTAGATGATGATATAAGTTGGGTGTTGCAAGACTATACTCAAAGAGCACTTTATCAATGTTTCATATCAGTCTGGGAGATTGTATGTAGTTGGGTCACTTAGAAAGTTATTTCTCGATCGGGACCTATTTAATATTTTCATTGATGATTTAGATAATGGAGTGGAGTGTGCTTATAAAATTTGTCGCTGACACCAAGCTGGGAGAGATCACAAGCAAAGAATTAGAATTCAAAAAGACCTGGGCAATTGAAGAATTGATCTGAATTCAACAAATGAAATTCAGTAAGGATAAGTGCATTCCTTAGAAAAAAATCAAATAGACAACTACAAAATGGGGAATAACTGGATATGCGTAGTATTGCTGAAAAGGATCACGAATTGAATGAGAGTTGTTGGTATGATGCAATTGTTAAACAGACTAATGTAATTCTGGTATATATTAACAAAAGTCTCATATGTAAGACATGGGATGTAATTGTTTCATTCTACCCAGCATCGATGAAGTCTCAGCTAGAGTATTGTGTGTGACCAGTTCTTGCCACCAGACTCTAGGAAGGATGTAGACAAATTGAAGAGAGTCTACAAGAATGGAAAACAAATAATGAAAGATTTAGAAAACCTGACTCATAACTTTCCCTGTCTATGATAGGATTTTATGTGTTACTTACCATGTGCTTGGTATCTCATAAAAACACACCTTTTTCCTAGTGGAGACATGGCCTATGTCACTTCCATAGGATATTCCCATCAATACTCTATATTAACAGATAGGAGCATTCACTTTCGCCAGGGTAGAACCTAGCAGGCACAGCCAGGGGTGGCAAAGTTGCTGATAGTTAGATTAGGGGATGTGAGTCAACCATCATAACCCTAGAAGTGTGCCAGTGACTCAGTAGGAGGAGGCAAAACTAGAGCAGATAGGAGGATGCACTGATTCAGTGTATCCCCATTGCAGATTGTACTGGTGGGGGTCTTTACGGACCTTACACCAGAGAAGAAATTTGCTCCGAACAGTGGGAATGACAGAGGGAAGGGATGGAAACATTTTTGGCATTCTGTTCCCTAACTTAGGTAAATTCCTCTATTGTTGTAGAAGCCTTTACTGGTTCAGGGAGGCTCATTTTTCTTCTCCCTACAAGAGTAGGGATGAACATGGTTTGTGATGCTCAGATAACTTTTAAATCAATGTACAGCCTTTGGGGATATTGTGGCAGCTGCCATGGACCTCCCTGCCTTTCTGGATTCTGTAGATAGTTTTGTCCCTTCAAAATAAGAGTACTCACAGGCATCATCTGGTGCGATCACTTGTGCTCATTTATTTACAGTGTACAGGTATAAACTCTACTCCTGAACCAGACCCACTCGGTCCCAAGGCTCTAGGCTGCTAACCTTTTTTGTCCAGGAGTCAAACTAAGTTGCAGGGCTCCTACTCTCCTCCCTGGCCATGCTTCCCTCTGGTTTCTCCTTAGCTGGTTTATATGCTCCCTTCAGCTAGGGGGATAGCTGTTCCTGCTTACCTATTTAGGCACGTTCCTGGCTTGTTCTAATCTGCACATTCAGCTGTTGCTGACTTCCCAGCTGTCTGGGACCATACTGGTCCACTTTACCCCAGCCCAGGCAGCTAGGTTGAGGGGTGACAGAGGCACTGAAGGGCTTATCCCCTCTTATTCTGCCACAGACATAATTTAATATTTTCCATCTGAGCCTATGTTAGTAATATAAAAACCACATTATCCATATGTCTCATCCACAAAGAGTGTATAAGAAGATGGGAGGTTTGTGGTGGTTCTGACATCAAGAGTGAACTGTTATGATAGCTCTTCTACAGTACAATAAAAGACTGAGTTTATATGTAATTTATCCCAGTAAAAGGTTTCTTTTAATTGTGGATATTGTATAGATTGTCTACTAGGAGTGTTTGTTTTCGTTGCCTTATATAATAATTAAAATATTAGTTTCAGTTTATAAAATATTTTGCAAATCAAGTGTGTGATTGGTAAAATCCCTGCTAAATTTGCCAGTGTGCTCATATCGCATTTTCCCCCACAGTGTTTATAGAGATTATACATGACCCTTAAGGCAGCTGAAGAAAATAGGAGTGTATAGATTAAAAAACTCAGGTTAGATCCCAGGTATGTACACGGCTTTGCTTTATTTCAATTCATATGAAAAAAGATCATATGTATTTATTATACAAGCTGACAATACCGTTCTTTCATGATTAAAACATCCAAATTTCACTTCTGAGGGCTCATTTTGATTTTTTTTCCTTGGTTGATTGACTGTTGGTAAAATTACCAGGCAATAGTGCTCTGGCACAAAATGGCTGCCACTCCATTCTTAATCTGACTGCATTTAACTGATATATTACCAGTATACTTTGACTGTGGCATGCTAACACCTTTGATACATGTATCAATTTAAGTTTGTATGTACAGTTTACCCTGTATTTAGCAATCTTATGTCTAAGACATGTGAAGCTCTCTGTTTGAATATGAATATGATTGATCTTATTTTTTTTAAAAGCTGCTTTTTGTGAAACCTACATTTTGAGCCAGATTTGACTAAAAATGTTACTTTTACAATAAACTATATTTTAGAATGCCTGTCGACAGGGGTGTCCTTTTTACAATATTTGAGCTAATTTTTTTGTTTTATTATTCGGTCTTTCTTTAGGGGGAAGCCAAACGCTGAAATGGTCTAAATTAGGGTGGCAAATATTTGGGCACTTGAACCAGACATTGCAGTGAGACAATCAGAAACACTAGTTCCCTACAGAAATTTGAAAGAAGGAAAGATTAGTGTTATTACTTGAACATCAGTGTGAAATGGTAAAGCATTTTCTAGTGATGAATTCTTGAATGAAATTATTTGTTCTGTTCTCCATAGATTATGCTTGTTAAAAGGAAGTGCTTTATTTTACTAATGTTTTCTTTTAAGTGAATGTTCTTACCTAGAAAGCTGAAAGGAAGCACTCTCTCTACTGAGGCATTTAGAACATAAGAACATAAGAAAGGCCGTACTGGGTCAGACCAGAG